>JAHXMU010030813.1:0-22688 GCA_019455685.1 Philornis downsi | reverse complement strand
TGATACCATAATAATCAGCAACAAGCAAAAAGTTCATTTCATCAAAAATAACCACAACACCCGCTTTTTGAAGAAGACAGACAGAGAATCGCAGAGCTCAAGCATTAACATGGATGGATTCACAATATCGACTGCTATCAAAGTTGGAAGAGGTGCAGTTACTGTCGAAGTTAATGTGTACATTTTCATATAGATAATTATTTTTTGTTGTAGTGATGTTTTCGTTGTAATGATTAGATAACCACACAGTTTGTTTGTTTTTTTGACCAAATACAGAGCTGCTGTGTGTTATGATTTTATATGAAATCTGGGGATAATGATAGATTTGTTTGGAGTTTCTACGGACATGTCGTAATATGTAATTCCGCCTTCGCTGCGTTAGTTGGAGAAATGTTAATGGTTTGAACTAGAAAAAGTTAATCGTTTGGACAAAAATACACAAGAGCGGCAGACCTAATATTACGACTGGTCAAACATAGCGAATATAGGGGCATTTAAGTCACGTTAAGTAAGGTTAGCACCTTTTACTAAATATATATTGTGTAATATAGCGCATCATAGAGTGTAGGCGATACTAGTTGGAATGCAAAACGGTCAAATTCCATAATGTTGAGGAGTATTACATTGTATTTCCACATAATAATAATAGCTCCATGTAAATAAATAAATTATCTATATTGAAATACAGTTTTATTTTGAACGTAATCTAACACCAAACTATTTTTTTTTTTATTTTTTCAGGTAAATATTGCTTTCAAAAATGCAACAGAACTGCTTAAAAAATTGTAAGTTGTTTATTTAAAAATATTCTGCCACTAACAAGAAATTTCATCTCATGAATGAGATGTAAGAGAGTTTCTCACATTTAGTGAGCTTACACGTATTCTATTTTTAGACTCGCTTAACGGGACCTACAGTTTAACGATGATTTCGTAAATTATAGTTTGAGTAGCATTAACCGGACTTGTCGATTATTTCACTACTTCAAAAAGTAGACACATCGAGATGATCGCCGCTGAAACTGCGATCATACGAACGATAGTCGCCCATACTAACCACTGCGCCACGGTCAGTCACAATTTTCCCACTAACAGATAATATAATTTCCCTGTGTGTTTCTTGCATCAAACTGGGGAAAAAAGTTTTAATTTTTCAGAGTCCCTAAAAACATTATTGATTGCAACTTATTGTATTCAATTCGCTTGCAGAAACTAAAAATACAGGGTGGCGCAATAGAACGTACATATTTAAAAAATAGATTAAAAAATAAATACAAAAGGTATGATTAAAATAAATTTAAGGCATTGTAGAGTAAATAAATGGAGTTTATTTTTTTAAAATAACATCATCTAAATGGTGACCCTCTCTACGACGGCACTCCTCTAACAAACGAAAATTATTGAAAACTTTCTTCAGTAATACTGGTGTAATGGCTGCCATTTCGCCACGGATATTCTCCTTGAGCTGAACGATGCTTCTTGGATTATTACTGTTTACTTTGTGTTTGAGGTATCCCCACAAAAAAAAAAGTCAAGAGGCGTCAAGTCTGGACTACGTGGGGGCCATGGGATATCATCTCTTTTCGAAATCAGTCTGCCAGGGAACATTTGCTTCACCACCGCCATGGAGTCATTTGATGTGTGACAGGTAGCTCCATCTTGTTGGAACCAGGTTCAGGAATTCACTATTTTTGAACTTTCAATTTCTGGAGCCAAAAATCCGTCCAACATTCCAACATAGCGTTCCATATTAACCGTAACGTTTTGGGTACGATTCTCCCATTCCAGCCCACTGCTTTGACTATTCCTTTATCTCAGGTGTGAATTGGTGGACCCATGTCTCATTCATAGTTATAACGAACAATGAAAAAGTTTGCCATTATTGCGTCCCCAAAGTCTCTAGTGAAGCATCTTCACGATGCTGTTTTTGCTCTACTAAAGGCAAGCGCGGCACCCATCTTTCGCACAACTTTCTCTTCTACAAACCTTCGGTTAATGTACAATGTATAGCACTTTTAGAAATGGCTATCATTTCAGATAGCTCATGCACATTCACACTATTAGCATCCAATATCATTTTGTGGATTTTCTAAACCTTGTCTGACGTGCAGCTCGTACGGCCTCGTTTAAAATCTGCTATTCAATATTTTACGGTCGTAAACGAATTAGCAGACTACCCCGGATTAGAATCTAGCTCGGCTTTAATATTCGTTGGACTGAGACCTTTCAAAGGGAAGTAATGAATTACATAAGTGAGATCGTTTACTTTTGATGATTTAATTAAAAATACTAAAGAACTTGGAGCCTTGAAAATTAAATTTATAAGATCACCATCAATTTTTTTCAATCTACTGTTACCATCTACAGTCAGGTCGCCTAATTTAAAGACCGCTTTCGTATGACAAATTTGTCCTCACCTACACTTGCGGCATTTCCGATCCGTAGTATTGTAGGCTACTTCCCGGCACATTGCAATGTCAGCGGACCTGTTGGAGATATGTTATTCCCATGTATGATGTTATATCATATTAATTCGTTTTTCCGTGACTACGCTTACAATTAGAGCGATCCCTTAAGATGTATATGGCGGATCTTCCCCATAGTAAATAATTATCTTAATATATTGTCTTTAGATAACGAACGAATGGTCAAGTTAGTGTTAAAATCTGAAAAATGTTCACTTTTCTATAGAAGGAGAGTTCAGTACTTGTATGTGCAATTTTTTTCCTACTGTGCCGATTTGAAACGTAAATAACCTGTGAGTATCCTAGCTCAAGCAATGCTTACAATTGCCATGCGGACGAACGGATGTGCAAGATGAAACATATAAACCCAACAAAAAAAATTGATGCCATTCAAAAGAATATAATTCCAAAGTGCTATATAGGAATATTTATTAATTTTCTAAGAAGCATTTGTATACAACTCTCAAAACTGCAGAAAATGGATAGTGCAGAGAAAACGTGGGGTTTCGGTAATATAGATTTGTTACAAAGAAACCCAAGTGGGATCGATTATTCTTAATAAAAAATTAAAATAGTATATTTTATATTTATTTAGAGAAGGAGGCGCCTTCCAGGACAATGTTCGAAATAATACATGGTTTTCGGGCTGATTTTGGAACCGACAAACAAATGTTTTCTTAGATATACAGAAATCAGAAATTTTTAATTTTTGCATAGTAAAAATAAATAATTGGAAGCCATAGTGGCGCAGTGATTGGTTTGGTACACGTTCGTTCCCATGATCGCTGGTTCAAGCCCCCATACAGACAGCCACCTATCATTAGCTATCATTATTTGAGCGGCGATCGTCTTGGTGTATCTGACGAACACTGTGAGTAGTCGAGTAATCGCCAAGTATAGTTAACGCTTCTCAAACTGTGATGTTCAGAATCATTGTTACACTGTAGGTCCCGTTGAGTAAGTCTAATAATAAAATGCGTGTAAGATCACTAAATTTCAGAAGCTCCCTCGTGTCTCATTCACGAGATGAGAGAATGTTAGAAAGATAAAATTTCGTACACAAAAAACTGCTAACATAGTTTTGTCATTGCTTGGCTTAGTATTGCTGAGCGTCAAAAGATTGTCGAAGATTGTCGCCAGCAATATACAAATACGCCTTATTTTACAGTATTCCCTCGTAAAAGGCAAAAATGCAAGCCAGGCGGTTGATAATGTGAGGAGTGTTTATGATCCTGGTACTATATGGCGCGGAATTTTGTTTCAGCGTTTTGGTATTTTTGATGCACCACATTCTGCAAGACCAATTGTTGAAAATGTCGATAGATTTATAGAAATCCTCAATTTCGATCATCATGTGAACACTCTTTCCATTGCCCATGAGGTGAACATTGCACAAAAAATCATTTGAAATCCGTTGAATAAGACTAAATACAAAAAGAACCTCGATGAAGGGGTGCCACCGAGTTTTCCACGAAAAACATTTTTCAGCAGCTCTATGGATACCCTAGCCGTATGACATGTGACCCCATCCTGTTGAAACCACATCCTCGAGGTATTGCCTTGAAGCTGGCACCAAAAAGTTTGCTAGCATGTTGCAAAAATTGTTCGCTCTAACCGTCATCGCATGCCCTCTTTCGTCCCCAAAAAAGTATGGTCCAATAATACCGGTTGACGTTATCCCAGCCCGCACGACAAGCTCAGGGCTATGAAGTGGACGTTCATGCAAGCGTCGGGGATTAGTCTCGGACCAGAACCGACAATTTTGCTTGTTCATATGGCCATTAAGGTGAAAATTGGCCTCATCACTAAAAATCACGTTGTTGAAATTGTTGAACCGCTCTAGCATCAAATTGCCAAAGTTAAGTCGGTTATTGGCATCATCGGATTTTAATTTTTGGACTATCTGAATCTTATAAGCCTTCAAATGCAAATCACGTTTCAAAATTCGTCGTAAAGTTGTTCTTTTGACATCCAAAGACTGACTTCTCTTACATGTTGACTGTTGCGGATTTCGCTGAACTGAAACTCGAACACGCTCCACAATGTCGGCTGATCTTGCAGAAACTGGGCGAGCACGAACCGTAATTGGTACTGTTGAGCCGGTTGTTTCGAACATTCTGATCCATTTTCGTATCACATTGGCGCTTGGAACTTCACTTAAATCGTGTAAACCGTGTTCATGCCGATACAAACGTCGTGCAGTAATCACTGATTTATTGTTTTCGTAATACGCTCGCTGCACTCCCATGTACGGCTCCATGGCGACTAAATTTCCAGGAAGCGGCGCAGTGAACAACATATCCCCCCGCCACTCCGCGCCGCGTTAACGAGAAATTGAAGAATTAAATCGCCAACACTCATGTGTGAATGCCTCTTGACAGCAAATTTAAGCTAGCATTATAGGAATATGCATGCATGCTCACCAGGATTTATCCCAACGAATATTCCAAATTTTGGTGAACGTCGTAGAATTAAATTTTGTCATAAATTAGCTGAAAAAAAAAAAAATAATAATAAATAAACAAAATTCTTTGGCAATTATGCCAAATGCCTTTAGGAAAAAGGGATTTTGTAAAGAAGACTAATCCTTTAATCTCATTGTTAGTACAATAAATCGAAAGCTAAGCATTTTTGCGTAATATCTGCTTAACATAAGCACAATCTGCCTATAACATAAAGGAATCCGATTATGCCATAAGGGAATTTGAAAATAGGCTTGTCGCGGAATCCGAAGCGCGTCATGCTTGTGGGTGATTACAGGATTTACTGTTAATCCAGCCACAATCTTAAAATCATTTCCAACTTGGAAATGTGTAATTGAACTCACTGCTAACTTGGCGTATATTTTTCTGTATACTAGCAAGAAATTTTGTCTCCACAATTGCTAAAATTTTCTTAAAAATGTCTGATCCGCAAAAAATTTCGCTTAATTTTAATATTTCGTCACATAATTATCTTTTTTGACTATTTTAATAACCTAAAATATATTCGTTTTTAAAAGCGGTGCTACAGGCGGTTAAAGAATATTCGTGTTTTAAAACTAGTGTTGGATATTAATCATGTACCTGGGAACCCTAGCAAAATGACCCAATTATTAAATAATAAATTATAGCAACATTATCTAGCAAATGATGGATGGGGTTTAAACTATATTCGAAAATAATTATACCATTTCAAACGCAAATTTTTCACCGAATTCTTAATTAATTCCGTTCTGCCATTCTCAATATCTTTCCTTTCCTCCCTCTCCCCCACCCTACAGAATATTGAACCAACTGTATTAGATTAACTTTATTAACTTTCTAAACGTTTCATTTCCGCCTTCATGATATCGTGAATTAGGTAAACAGTATGGCAAAAAAACTTTGCAGTTCATTTCGTGTTCCCCCTTCCGTGCTGACAAAAGTTTATTGACCCCAAAAATACAACAATAATTTTGGCTCCTCCCAAAACTTTTGTTAGCCATTGACTATTGTATTGTATCGTTTTTTTTTATACATTTTTCTTTTAGACACAACAACCAAAAACTACGAAGTAAAAGAACTCGATTTTGGTCAACAACTTTCGGACAATTAGAATCCAATATTTTCAAAGAATTCAAAGTGAAGCATAGAAAAATGCTTTGTCTTTGTGTGCATTTAAGTGGGTAAAAGACCCTTACCATGAAACACTGTGTTGTTGCTATTTATAGTGTTGGAAATTGTTAGCAACCGGTTGTTTATGTTGCTAACGTTGTAGCCATTGTTGTTGTTGTTGTTGTTTGTAGGTTTATTATTAGTTAGTTAATTAATTGCGCTCATTTAGTACCAAACACTTGGAATTGTAAATGGATTTTCACATCGACAGTCATAAAATTGGGCACTTGTCTGTTTGCCCATTTCATACTTACGTACGTCTGTCCATCCATCGGTCTGACTAATGCCGTAGTTTATGACTATTTTTTATAGTAGTTTGCAATTGTTTATTTTCTCCAACCATTTCGTAGCGCACATAAAGACTAAGAGAATCACGAAATTACAGAAACGAAAACTACAAAATGCAACAACAACGCAATAGCAATAGTATGTGAATGTAGAAGTAGTACTAAATAATTGCCCACACATGTGTTTATTTGCTTTAATCCACACCAACAAAGATCTTGAAAAAAACACGTTTTCAACTACAGTTCTTTATACCCACAACTATAAACAAACCGAACATGGTTGCCATGCTAAACATTTCCTAAGCTACAGCATTTCTATTGTGTTTGCAAGATTTTGAGCGATTTGAAAATATTATTGTGGGTGATGGTTCTGGTATGGTACACATTATTATATTGGGTGTAGTGATTTTATAAGCCTCATTAATTTTTTATACCGTTTATGATTTTCGAGGTATAATAATAGAAAAGAAGAATTACAAATAAAACAAAAACAATTTTGTATTTAAAACTTAGCTGCTGTTGTGTAAGCTCTAGTTCTATAGATATCTCGAAAAAGATCTTCACAGACCTTCCGAAATGCCCGTTTAGTAAAATATGTGCATTGTCTTTTTGGGATATCTCCTAAACCAGAATAAATAAGTCGTTTAATAGCCATACATTTTCGATTAATTCGTATTGGTTATACTCAACACAGTATCCTTTCATACTTTTCAGTTCAAGTCATATGAATAATATCATATGAGTGGCCATACACTTCACTTAAACTGCCGCATTTGAGATGAACAAGTCAACGAGTGATTGTTAAGGAACAAAGGCATTCAGAATCTGTCGTTATTTGATGTAGATTTAGCTCTGGAGTTAATATTGGACCACTCTTCTTCGAAAATGTAGCTGGTCAGGCCATTACAGTTAATGACACTATGCATTTGTTTCGTCCATACCTTGCAGGACCGTAGAATTCTGGTAAAATAAGGAAACTTCCACTGCAATTTCTGAATTTTTGGTTCCTCAGCTTCGACCCAAACGACGAAAAATACGAATCCCTCTGTCAGCACTTAAAGCATTTTTACCACACATACACGTGCGATCTTCTTACAAAGAGACGTATCAGGGCTATTGGAGTTGTCGGACCTAAACAGATTTGTCAGTAGGGGAACACGCCGGGGTGGTGTTGTATCCCCCCACTATGGAACCTCGCTCTAGACAGTATTCTGTTCTCTTTAGAGGAGGCTGGTGTCAAGGCTGTCGCATACGCAAACGATGTGGCAATAGAAATTAGGGGGAAGTTTTTGGGAACACTCAGAGACATCTTTCAAAGAACTCTTCTTACTGTAACGCAGTGGGCGGGGAAAGACGGTGCCGGAGTAAATCCAAACAAGACCGAAGTGATTCTGTTCACCAGCAGGTACAAGATTCCACCTGTGGATCCTATCTCCTCAAAAGGTATTGAAATTCCTTTGGCGGACTTTGCAAAATATTCCTTCGCGGACTCTTGAGAAGTTCACAAACTGTACTGGATACTGGACAGGCTGGCTAGTCTGTGCATCACTGGTGCGCTCCGCACCACCTCATCCGATGCACTAAATATAATTTTTAATTTACTATCCCTGGATATTAGTACGTAAACTGCCGCAGCTATGAAAGTAAAACTAAGAGAGCTGCCACAGTGTTTAAACAGTGATTATGGTCACAGTGTGATCCTTAATATGGTGCCTGGCATT
Source organism: Philornis downsi (assembly GCA_019455685.1). Taxonomy (NCBI): domain Eukaryota; kingdom Metazoa; phylum Arthropoda; class Insecta; order Diptera; family Muscidae; genus Philornis; species Philornis downsi. The sequence continues at coordinate 14,581 of JAHXMU010030813.1, read as the reverse complement.
ACAGGCGCCATAGACTACACTCTGGCTGAACCACTGTACCATATACTTGTACCAGATAGAAATACGTGGAAATGTAGAACTCCTGGTATAAGACTTCTACACTGACGGCTCAATATTAAATAATCAGGTAGGTTTCGGGATTTACTCCAAAGACCTAGAACTAAGTATATCAAGAAGGCTACCTGATCACTGTAATATCTATCAGACCGGAATTTTGGTCATTAAGGAAGTGGCAGAATAGTTGTGGTGAGGACGTTATAACATATTAACATATTCTTTGAGAGTCAAGCTCAACATCAGCCCTGAAATGCTGCAGATTTCTTAACGGGATGGCTCAGCATTTCAACATTCACCTTATGTGGGCGCCTGGTCACAGGGACATACCAGGGGACTGCAGAGCAGACTAGATAGCAAGACTAGGGACAATATTACAGACTCCAGCCGAGTTGGCCACTAGCCACTTGCAAGCTCCCACTGCGAGGTAGAGCATATTTGGCAGCAAATGGTAGGTGAGTGTCTGTCCGAGGCTGTAATCAAACTGCTGTCGCTATCCAGACCCGACGCCTCATTCCGTCATAGCGGGACACTGTCTGATTGGAAGACATGCAGCGATCTAAAAGTTGCGACTAGTGACTTCTGCAGGAGCTGTAGGGATGAAGGGGAGGAGGAGTCTATAGGACACATTCTCTGCAATTGCCACGACCTGGCGAACAGGCGGGGTACAAAACTAGTCTCTTATTTCTTTAGGGACCCAGGACATTTGGACGATATAGATATTGTCCGACTTAAGAGCTTCTTGAGCTGAGCACCTCAATGGTTTAATGGGGGGAAACTAGGGACATCTATATCTCTATGGACTATTGTGATATCACAATGGACTATTCGGTCTAAGTGAGTCTGTCTATTCAGACTGCCATATTGACCTAACCTAACCTAATCTTAATAAAAAAGCCCATTTCTTCCAATTTAATCTGAAGTAAGCAGTAATAAAATACCCACTTTCGCTCCGTACTTCAAATTCATCTCTTATGTTTCTCTGTTACTCTTACCTGCTTCTATTTATTTTCGAAATAAAAAGAAGATGGGCTTGCAGAAATTTTTAAAAATTAATAAAAGTACAAATATACGAAAACGTTTTATGAAGTTTTGAAGCCATTTTTCATTTTTTTTGAGCTCGATTAGAGTTAAAAATCGATTCATATTCCGAGAAAATCTGCTGAATTTCGATGCCTAAACTCGGAGTCCACAGTTCAGCTACAGTTCTGGTTTATAGCAGGTATGAATCGATTCAACTAATCTAAGAATTATTTCCTTCTTGTGTGAATTTTTTGGGAACGATTTACACCTGGCTATTTGCACATTATAAGTAAGTGATTCATAGTGAAAATCGTTTTATGTTCTGCCGGGCACGTGTGATTCCTTGTGATAGGATAACTTCTGTACAAAGTGGAATTATTAACCCATGTTCGCAAGCTGTTTTTCAAATATTTGATGCAGCGTAACCTGACTGCTTTGACATTTTGTTTTCCAGTAAAATTTCGGCATTATGGGAAAGAAAACCAAGGCCCAGAAAATATTTCATAACATATTTACATATCACTCATTCAAACTTTCATCTTATCGTTTTGCAATTTACCTAAAGCACACACTTGGCAACTTGGCAACAGAGAAAAATTACTGCTAATATAATTGTATGTATTTAGCGTTTTGTGTGTCAGCGTTAATTTGTCTAAACGATTCTCAGTACAGGCGTCTCTTTGTTGCTTAGAATATTTTCTTGGTAGACTCGCTTTGGCGGGTTTGCTTTGCTGGGTGTTGGCTGCTAGAGAAAGAAAGTTAATTTTTTAATGTTATTCGTCATTTTCTTTTCGCAAATTCTTTTTAATTTAACCTTTCATCATAGTTTTGGACAATAATTTCCAAGAACATGTAATAATTTGTATGCTTGTTTTGTTAAACTGCTATTTAGAAATTATATTAAATCTGGAGAAACTTTGCAAACAAATACATTTTAAAAAAACCTTTAGTATCTTTCCCATAAATTCATTAAATCAGAGCCCCTTTTTCATGGCGAAATCACAGAAAGTTGCTTCAATCTCCTGCGGTTCGTCGCTAAGGCCGTTTTGCACTTGATTTGTTCAAAGAACCCTTCCGCCGGGCCTAATAAATTCATCGTGAATCGTGAATATTTTCGCATCTGCGCACATTTAAAAGCCAAGTCAACATACGATATTGGTGTTCGCTGACAGCGCTAATGGCTCTGTAAATTTTATCAAAAAAATTGTCATCAGCACATCTGCAGTCGGTGCTGCGTTCGTACTGTTGCTATTTCTACTAATTCTACAAGTACTGTTTCTTTTCCAATATTTGAGAAGACTGCAATAACACACTTTAGTTTCTATCCCTTGCAGATTGCATGGGATGGTTAATTTATGGGTAATTTTGTTCATCAATAAAAAAGCGTTTGAGTTAAGCTTATTTGCCATGCACATGACAACTCTAAGATTGAAATAGGACATAATCAGTAAAGTAGGGCAAAATTGTCTACACAAGGCTTGAAATCGCCGCTAGGAAAATAGGCATTCTTTAACATTTGTGCAATATTTAACTATTTATTCCGTAATTAGAATAACGAGAAAAATTATAGCTCATTTAACTTTTTAAAGAACTTAACTAATTGTGGGCATGGTTATTGAAAAAAATATTATGCTAAAAATACCCATTTTCACTAGATAAACGAAGTAATTCGATTTACAGTGCGTGATAAAAAGTTTGTTCCCAATACAGTCACTTATGTACCGATGCATCACTACAACGTCCTCTACACTAAAGATCACAGTCGGTTGAAATCGAAATCCATTAGCCAAAAACTGTCCTACTCTATAACTGGGTTTAGCTTTGGAATTGTCGATTATTTGTGAGTTTTTAAAATAATAGAAAAAATTTATTCATTGATTAAAAGCTACATATATTGTATGTCGATTGTGAGTTCTGTCCTCGAAATTACCATCCTTTTTTCTTTGGCCGGCGAGTATCTCGATTTATTGACTAACATTTCGAGTAGGCGAATAATCGGCATGTTTGGGAAAACTACTCAAGTTGATGTTTAGTATCAGAGTGTAGGTCTCTTTTAGACAACATAGAAACTGAATGAGTGCAAGTCCACTGAATGTGAGGAGCTCTCGCAGATTCCATTTATGGAATGCATGAGAGTTTGCTTGTCTAAGTTATGCATAGCGTTGTACAGATACTGGAATAGTCATCTTAGCTCATAAACGTTGTAAGCAGGGCTGCAACATACGGTCTACCATAACTGTCGTAGATTTTTTGAAAGTTCTTAAAACTTGGCAAATTCTCTATGCTTCCAGATTCCAGATTATAAATCCTTTCAGGTGCCTCTCATGTATATATATATTAATCCATATATTTTCTGAAATTCAGATTTTCGTTTGTATGTCCGCATTCGTAGACTGAGTACATAAAATTTTTATCAACTACATTAATTTACATTGCTCGGTAGAATTTGTAAACATCGATTGATTGACTAACCACGCCCCATCTTGTACCTCCCATATATTCTTAAATTCATATTTCTTGTATGATTGCACTAAATTTTGAAAAGTTTGGTACAATCTGAGCGTCTGTCAAAGTAGGGTCACACAGCAGAAAATGTACGATTGTGGCAAATCCTTCTGGTACCTCCATTGGAAATTGGGCGATTTTCCGAAATGCGATCTCTCCTCCGTAATTTCTAATGGTAGGCCGTAGTAACCTACATTTTTGTTCAATATATTGATTTATAATTTTCTGCAGACTTTGAAAAAAAAAATTTACCAAATAATCATGATGGTCCCACGGAACCTCACACACAAATGACCTATGTGATCCATATATTCTTGACTTCAGATCCTGCAAACGCTTGTATTGAATTGAGTCAACTTTAACAAATTTGATGTAAGTTTGAGTAATAAAAATGGAGGGCATCGCCACACCCGGCGCAATTTTGGGTAAAAAACTACTTTAATATCTTTAAATAACGGTCCCCATTGACCGTTACCGTTATATCATAGCACGATTCGTGCGCCTCCCTGTGGTATAAAAAACCAATAGTATTTAACCGGACAGCGGTGTTTACACAGTTTTCATGTTTCATCATATTTTATTTATTGTTTTTTTTTTTTTTTTTTTTTTGAGGCAATGATCTGGTTTATGGTTCTGTTCGCAGACAGAAAAACTTGTTAGGTTTGGTCTTTGCTTATTGAAAATTATAGAAAAGGATATTCGCAAAAAAAATTGGCAAAATCTGTGTGTTCGATATTAGAAGAAGGCCTTTTCTGACGCGGACGTGCCGTTCGATGAGTCACTACATAGGGCTATGGCTCGTAGGTGTCGGTATTAGAACGCATTGATTCAGTGCAAAAATGATTACTCATGCAAGGGCAAAACTTATGACGCCTGGCCAACTTTATGTCTGTTCATTTGTTAAAAATTATTACTTTTAAGTATTTGCCGTAACTGGGTCTAGATATGGTCCATTCTACATTTCAATGAGGCATTCGAGCATTTGGTGGGACGCGAATAATATTGAATTCCAATCGCTCAATCGTAACCGGTTACACGTGCATACATTGAACTTTATATGGTCCTAAACGGATAAGTCTACACATGCGATATCATATGACCTACGCATTTAATTCTTGTGTTCCGAGCTTGAAATTCTTGGTTTACGCAGTTCCTCATATAATAATGCAGTGATATCATGTGTTATTTGGCAAATGTTGACGATATTAGGAATTTTCCAGTGGTGTAAAACTTTCCACAATAAAAAGTTAAACAATATTCAACAGTATCGTATATACCGGCGAAAGTATCTTTAAATGACTGACCCATTATAATAAAATTTATCAGCCTTATAGAGCGCCCTTTGGTAAATCGTTTCTGACCACTGACCACATCCACTAAGATGGATTTCCTCCTGCCGTAGGAAACAAAACGAAGGCCTCCCTAAACCATAAGGAAAGTCAATATTCTAATATAGTTTCTACTACCAATGAATCCCCACATCACCAGATTTATATTTTATAACGATTTAGAATTTATAACGATTTAGAATTAAGAAAGACATCCACAAGGCAACGTGGCTATCTCCTAATCATAACACGATCATAACTTGATCATGTGGTAATAGATGGAAGGAATGTTTCTAGTGTCACGGACGTGTGCGTGTGATTCGTGGTGCTAATATTGACTCGGATTACCACCTAGTTGCAGCTAAGGTACGCACGAGATTAAACAGAACGAAAAATGTTCGTAACCATGCACAAAGGAAGCTCGACGTCGCTAAGCTGCATACCCCTGAGATAGCTACAGCCTACTCCACCAAACTCTCACAACTACTAAGAGAGGCACACCAGTTTCTTAGGCAAACGAAGCGGTTTTGAAAAGAGCGCGAGAGTGAGGAAATAGAAAGGTAAGGGATAGAAGTGAAGCACGAAAATTCTACAAAATGATAAGAAGTACAAAGTATGAAACAGAGCTGACCTCCTGTAAGGATATTGAGGAAAATGTGATCACATCCAACTTTGGAAATTTCCAGCGCCTGTTTTCTATTCAGTATGCTTAAATATTTGCTTAACGTTTCACTCGTCTTTGAACAGAAAAAAGTGCTAGATATCTAACTTCTTTTCTTTTTGCTACACCCTGGAAGCCTCTACAATTTTTTGTAGAGGTTCTTATTTTGTTATTGATTTAACCCATTTACTTTCAAAGAGCGTTGTGAAAACGATTTCACACAATAGAACAGATTATACACTATACTTAGGCATATTGAAAAGAAGCTTAAAATTGGGTTAAGCTACTTATAAACTAATGTGTTAACATCCTAATCAATAGCTATTGTTTATTGGCTTTAGTATAACTATAATACGAATGAGTGGAAGTGAGCGCAAAAGGGAATGATTTGTTGACAAAGAGCTCTAAAGTTAAATAGTTTATGAAAGATTTAATTGAACAAGAATTAGTATTGTTTGCTGCATTTCAATTGCATTCAATTAGATTAACATTTCTTAATTGTATTTCATAATATTTGTATTGACAATAGTAGTCTGTAACTGTAATTTCAATATTATTGTAATAAGTAAAAGATTTCAATATTTATATTCTTCTATTTCGAAATTACGGATTTATATTCAAGATGTGTGTCAGTGATTAATATGTGTGGTTAATTTCTATGAATTTTATGCTATTGTATAGTTTGTTCTTCCGGATAAATGAACAAAAACCAATTTTTATTATTATTATTATTGTCCACATAGACTAACGACTTACCCCCACAAGAAACAATCAAGAGTTGGGGGCCAAACCGAGAGACATGTTGCTCACCAAATTTATCCCTCAACATAACCATTATTTCACGAGCATTGTGAATGTTGCACCATCGTGATGAAACCACATGTCAACCAAGTTCAACTTAGCCAATTGGGGCAAAAAAAAATTCCTTGTGGTTGAGTAACACATGCCAATCGCTGAGAACGGCAACGAATTGACATTTCACGATCGTCATATACACTGGTCGCTACGGCTGCAATATTTTCTTCTGTATGAACTCTACGCATGCGAGTCGATGGTTTTATGCCAAACAAAGTAAATTTGGTGTGAAATTTGGAGATAACAGCACGAATTGTTGATTCAGCAGGTCGATTGTGACGACCATTAAATGGTCATATCAAGCGATACACATTTGTCACGGAGCATGAATTTTGATAATAAATTTCAATGACTTGCAATCGTTGCTCGTTTGTTAGTCTTTCCATGATGAAATGACAGAGTATACTGTACACTTTTTACTTTGACAGATGACGTTTGGACGCCATTACCAACCAGTGCTGCCAATCTGAAAAACTTAAATCTTAAAAAATCACCGTATATTATTGGATCTCAGATGAATATTTCTAGTTATTTCATACGAAACGCTAAATTTACTATACTTCCCATCCTGTGGTGGGGAGTATAAGAAATTTAATTCAGAGGAGGCGCCTAATATTTATTAGGCATGTTGAAAATAGGCATTAACCAAAATCCGAATTCACTTTATGACACTTTTTAAACAGACGTATTCCATTTTTCCCCCTTCCTTCAGAGAGCCTTCGTTGATGATTTCTCCTAGAAACGATGATTATAAAGGGTGTCCCAACAAGAACGCAAGATTTAAATTTTAAGGTAAAACACAGCTTATTCGCGTAAACCATCGACTTCAAAAAACCCAAAAAAAAAGTCAAATGGTGTTAAATCGCACGATCTAGGCGGCCAATTCTGGTCTCCAAAACGCGAAATAACATGACCGGGAAATGACTGATGCAGCAATTAAATTGTTTCTCTGGTTGTATGACATGTGGCGCCGTCTTGTTGAAACCACTGTCTTCCACATTCATTTCTTCAATTCTAGGCACGAAAAAACTGGTTATCATTTCATGATACCGAACACCATTGACTGTTTGCGCTTGACATGCCTCATTTTCATAAAAAAAGGTCCAATGATTCCTCCAGCCCAAAATCCACACCACACAGTGACACGTTGAGGATGCATTTGCTTCTCGTGAATCACTCGAGGATTTTCCTCACCCCAAATGCGACAATTCTGCCTATTGACGAAGCCATCAAGATGGAAATGGGTCTCGCCACTGAAGATGATTTTATCGGCAAAATCAGCATTTTTATGTTGTCTCTCCAATTAACCCAATTAACGAACTCCCTTCGCTGTCCACGATCAGCTGGCTTCAGTTCCTGAGTCAATTGAACTTTGTATGCATGAAGATGCAAATCTTCCGTCAAAATTCGCTGCATAATGGATTTGGAGACACCAATTTGCTGCGCTCGGTGTCGAATTGAGGTGGATGGAGTTTGATCGACATCATCACGTACAGCAGCGACATTTTCGTTCGATCGACCTGGTCGAAGGCGCGTTTACATCACTAACAGACCCAGTTTTGGCAAATTTATTCATTAATCTCTTTACAATTGATTCTTTTGGAGCATTGTGACCCCAAATTGATCGCAATTTGCGAGCTGTAGCCGCAAAACTTTCACCATTTTGGTAAAAGAATTTCACAATGAGAATGCGTTGTTCATTCGTGTAACGCTTCATTTTTACTAACCTCGTACCTTCTACTAGCGAACAATAACAATTGTTCAAATGTCAAACAATGGCGCTTTGAATGGCGCCAAATTTAAATCTTGCGTTCTTGTTGGGACACCCTTTATATAGCATCTTTGCAAGTCAAAAACAGCCTACAGTAAGGCGGTCTTCTGAATGATTCAATGATGGACGTTATGCATCCGAAATAAGGTTTTCCGTTGCCTTGTACAGGGTGGGCCATAAGGATGTTGGCGGGTTAAATATTCAATTAAAAAAAAAACTACGAAACATAAAAAAAATATATTTGTATTTTTAAAAAGTAGAAGCATGGGAATTTTTAAGACTTAAAAATAATGTTGTCCAAATGGCTTCCCTCGGCTCTTGGAACCGTTGAAAACTCGTTGAAAAGTTGTTCTCGGTATTTTGTTACTTTCCTGAATAATGTTCCTCTTCAACTGCTCTAAATTGGTAGGATTATTCTCGTAGACTACCGATTTGAGGTAGCCCCATAGAAAATAATCGCATGGAGAGAGATCGGGGCTACGTGGGAGCAATTCAATATCTTCGAAATGAGTTTTCCAGGAAAAACATTTTCAGCACCTCTATGGATACCCTAGCAGTATGACATGTAGCCCCATCCTGCTGAAACCACATCCTCGAGGTATTGCCCTGAAGTTCTTGCAAAGCTGGCACCACTAAAAATCACGTTGTTGAAATTGTTGACAATTCTTGGACTATCTGAATCTTATAAGCCTTCAAATGCAAATCACGTTTCAAAATTCATCGTAAAGTTGTTCTTTTGACATCCAAAGACTGACTTCTCTTATGTGTTGACTGTTGCGGATTTCGCTGAACTGAAACAAGAACACGCTCCACAATGTCGGCTGATCTTGCAGAAACTGGGCGACCACGAACCGTAATTGGTACTGTTGATCCATTTTCGTATCACATTGGCTCTTGGAACTTCACTTTAATCGTGTAAACCGTGTTCACGCCGATACAAACGTCGTGCAGTAATCACTGATTTATTGTTTTCGTAATACGCTCGGACACAAAATGCACGCTGCACTCCCGTGTACGGCTCCATGGCGACTAAATTTCCAGGAAGCGGCGCAGCGAACAACTTATCCCCCCGCCACCCCGCGCAGCGCGTTACCGAGAAATTGAAGTATTAAATCGCCAACACTCATATGGCCCACCCTGTATATGTATATGAATCCTAGCATTTGATTCCTTTAGATAATTTAGATTTAGTGACAGCCATCATCTCTGATCAATTCTACATTAGTTTTTGTAATGGCCGTCTCTAGAACCATGATTCCGCTCGCATAGAAAACATTAAATACTGAAAATACAATAATATGAAACAACAACATATCTCTATATTCTGTAACCATATAATTAATTTTCCCCAGTGTGATGGCATCATTTAAGAATCACAATGAGTAATCCCCTTAAAAGTCTGTTCAACTAATAAACCTTATTGTTGTTCCTCTAAACCAACTTCTACATCGGTCTTTGGCCTATTGACTTTGCACATTCTAAGGCGACAAATCTCTAGCACCCACATTCACCCGCTTGTGACTTCTTTCCTCTTGTGTTTCTTTTATTTCTTTTTTTAAATGTGTTAAGTCCATGGCTTGTATCACTACAACTCATTGAAATTGATGGATTACCAGGGTTATTAACACAGCCCAGCAGTTACAAAACGGGAAGCAACATCAAGCATTGCATTTGTACATAGAAATCTATGACAATACATCATGTTTTGTGGGTTGATGTTATCAAGGGGATTCGTTTATACCATCGCAAAAAAAAAAAGGGAAAAAAAGAATCAGAACCAAACCAAAAACATTCGAACCAACGTCACTGCACACATTCAACAGTATATACAATGTTGTACTGCTCTGCATACTTAACCAGATGTCAAATCATCACAAAACCCCCACAGAGACAGACGGTTTACATGATTTAGTTTGAGGTTTTGTGATGAAAAAGTCAATCCTATATCTGCTGTATACAGCCAGCACAACAATGAACTGGCTTTATTGGCTGCAACAAGAACTGAAAACACATTAAAATACTGACAGCAAATGGTAGTATTTAATTTTTGCTAACACAAATATGCAATTTAGTAAGCCAAAATGGAGCAAAACCTCAAAAATGGTAAAGCAAAAATAGCAACCAAAAAAAAAAAATTGACCATCAAATTAACCGCTGAATTAAAAATACGAGCTCAAAAATTCAATGGCCAAATAATTGAGTGAGTCTGATAACTGATCGTTGCTTTGTAAAAGTTCCAACATATCATGTTGTTGGAATGATGGGTTATGCGGTATTTGAGGCTATAAACTAAAATTTAATATAGCATTGAAAGCCACTGGATATCGGGGAGTATTTAGAATAAAACAAAGAATTTATGTAATGATTAATTGTTGCCGTTATGACCTTTAATGTGCCACGGACTTTTTTCCATATGATCGTCGTATATGGCCTGGAGATTAGGGTGACAGGCAGTGTCGTTCCATTCTCAGCCAAAGTGTTCCAACATTAATATGTTTGGATGTAGAAAAATTTTAAATTCTAGCTGACGATACTAAATTATTTGAATTGAATGCTAATTTATAAACTAATTCAATTTAATTCATAGCAAATAGTAAGTACATCCCTTTCAGCCTAGATATGATGTTGTTTCTGTTTTAAAGTAATTTAACTCGGTGTTCTCTCTTAAGGCTAATATTATGCAGAGTTTACGAGACGAAGTTTCACATAAAAAAACGGTCGTAGATGGAATCTGAAGATAGTTTTTGTTTGACTGACTGTGCTGTGTTTTTTCGCTAGAAACATCTCGTTAAGTGGTAACGTCAACCTTTTTTTTGTCGGTTTCCAACACTGATATCGAGATAGATTACATTTTTGCTGCTTTGTTCCTATTCACGAGTGGTTACTTCTCTATGTGATTACTTTTAGTGTTGAAATTCATTCAACATTAACAATGTCTCCGAACTTTTGTTTGCTCGTTAAAAAAATTTACGGCTCTGCACAAAAAAGGCCGCATAAGTCGTGGAATTTTTTCACAAGCAAATAATGACTTATTATGGATAGCTTATCCTACTATATTATTCTGTTTATAGTTATATAAAATATTCATCAGAGACCTACCTCGTATTTAAAATCGTTGCAAAAGTTAATGTCAGTTTAAGCATGTCCGTCCGTCCGCAACACAATGAAGCCGAAAAGCTTGCGTTGAGATGGCGTAATTAGCATTATACTGTCTCATAATCAATGGCAAATACGAGTACCTTTGTACGTTTACCCATAGCAATATATGTATATCATTTCGTCATTTGATATGGCAATAATCTAAAACGCAGAAAGAAGAATTTAAAGCTCTGAGCATATTTTGACCAAATGTATTTCGCAGCTCTTTAAGTCAGCTGCAAGATGTCCGTCTGTCTGGCTGGCCGCAAACGGAACTTCTTAGAACCTAGCACACAAATGGGCCATATCGAGATTAACCCCTATATTCACAGGAGCATTCCCTTTAATTAGTGTCCACTAAATGGGAGCATGGCCACACGTTTCAGGTACCTCCCGTACATATTGGTAGATTTCTTGAGATTCAATTTTTCCCGTGCAATTTCGAATTAGTAGGATGCTATAGAACATACGGGAGTAAAATTTGGAAGAAATCTATCAAGTAACAGTGCCCTTTGTAGCACCTGCCATACAAGTGACCGATTTATCCCTTATATTCTTGGCCTCATGTTTTTCGAACATTTTTACTGCATTCAGTGATAGTTGAAACACACCATCCGTTCCGTTAACTAGGTATTGATTATGAAAATAGTCACAAGCCGGTACCGGAACCTTCCACACAAATTGACTGATTTATCGAAAATTTATTTTCGCCTGTAATTCCTAATTCATAGAAGGAAATTTCTTCTATTTTTATCAGTCGTATTACGATTGTAATGCATGATACAATTTGAAAAAAAGTACTCGTAAACTTGATAACTGGTATCTCACATACAAATTATCTAATTTAATCCATATATTCATATATACATATCTTTCATCCAATTTTACTAAATTCGGTTTAATTAATAACATGTCAGGATTTATGCCTTAGGGGACCCTGCATCCAAATTGTATATCTGTGAAATTCAGTGATCCATTCCCTTTATTTATGGTATAATATTTTTCATTTTAGATTATATCATGATGCAGAAATGTTAGTTATTCTCACTACAGTGTTGGAAACTTGTGAAATCAAGTAGTAATGAAAAATAGAACATATTGTGACGCCAATATAAGTTGATCTGATTTCAGCATTGGAAACCAGTGAAAAAACAACCGGTAAAACCGCTAAATTTTGTTTCTCGTGAAAATAATATAGAATCTGGCCTAGACCGACTTTATAACGTATCAATTTCCCATCTTTTTGTAAAATCATAGTGAGTTTTAATAAACAATGAATTAAAACTATTATTGAATAACCGATACAAACTCCGGTTAAGTGAAGATGCAGTTTTTCAAGAAACTTTCCTTTTCTGAGCGATTTATTTGTTTATTAGATAGAAATTGGTCCAGTAGGAAAAAATTAGCCAAACAATTATTAAGCTCAACTTTAGATAAGTGGGTCTCATTCCGAATTATTCCGCCTATTTTTGTTTTCTTCTTTTTCCAGTTTATTTGTTAACAAAAATCGATACACTTTGAAAATAAACGTATACAGGAAGAATTCTACAATCAGTAAGCATTTGTAAGGTCAACCCTAATAATTGGTCGTGGTTGTAGTAAAATGCTAAGAAAAAGTATGAATATAATACTTATATTGCATATGGCAAGAGGGTGTTTTTGCCACACCCACTTAGCTGCCATATACCGTGTTCATTTTTCGGTTTCAAAAGTTAAGCTAAATAAAATACACATAAAGCTATGATTTCCATGAAACTTTTGTTTCGTTATAATGCTTGGATCTGGCCATTATGTTCGAAATACAATGTCATGCAAATGACCGCCTCTGGATTGGTTGCAGCAGCGTATCCTTTCCAAGTAGTTTTAGACCACTTTTCCGACATTTTGGGCGGTATCTCGACGATAACTTTATAAATGTTAGCTTTCAAATGCTGCTCCGTTTGGGGATTATCCGCGTAAACACGGTCTTCGACGTAGTCCCACAAAAAAGTCTAGCGGCGTCAAATCGCATGAGCTTGGTGGAAAATTAACGCAGCCAAAAGATAGAATTATGCTTTCTAAACTTCTAATGCAATAAAGCCAAAATCGCACCTGTTGTATGGCTCGTGCCATCGTCCTGGTGAAACCATATCTGTGGTCACAACCCATAACAGCCTAAGTCTGTTTTTCAATATTTTCAGTACAAGAGTTCAAAATTTTGAATCTTCACTAAAAAACAGGAGGTGTTTTTTGGAAAAATTTGCTACAGATTCCAAGGAAACGAATTTCTTTACTTAGTTGTTAACAAAAAATAGTTGTTTATTCTCGCAGTCAAAAGATATTATCGAAAAAGACGCTTAGGCTCTTATGAATTGTTGAACGAAAGAAAGTCAAAAAGTTCAAGTTGAGTTAGGCTATTATTCCAGATTAAATAAAAATTTTTTTGTTTGGAGAAAGACCTTAACTCAATTTATGTTTATCAAAAAACGAAATTGTAATTCGGAATGAGAGCTTAACTCAAGCTAGGAAAATAAAATTGTTTCTTTATTTTTTTTTTTTTTTTTTGATTAACGACTTAAGTTGATTTAGGCAATGATGAAAAAATAATGTTTATATTTGTTGTAATCCTAAATTGACTTAGGCAGTTGTGCCAAAACAGTCATTTAGAAAAATAACTTAAGCTATTAGGTTTTTTAGGATTAATTGCCTTCCTAGAAGAGATACAAACATGAAATATTTAGAGCAAATAAATTTAGATTCGCTGAATACGATGGTGCTAATAACTCAATTGTGTCCTAACTCGAATTAGGCTGTTACGGGTTGTGACCACAGATATATCCTCCAGTTCATAATCTTCAAGTCAGTTATCATACGGCCATAGCGCTATGAATTGAAACTTGGATTATCCGCCAAACTTTCCCTAACAGAAGCTATATTTTCGTTAGTGCCTACATTGCGATGATGCACTGGCCTGACCACATCTGTAACGCTTCCAGTCTCTTTAAATTTCTATATAATCTTGCCAATTCCTACTCAATAGGCGATGTGCATCTATGATGGACGCAACACCCTTTTCGTGTATAACTTTTATGGGGTTGGTGTTGTTGTGTGGGCTGTACCTTGTCATGTCAAGCTAAACAACATTAAAGACCCACAATAACATTAGCAACTCAAAAACAGCAACAACAACACCAACCCCATAAAAGTTATACACGAAAAGGGTGTTGTTGTTGCTGTTTTTGAGTTGCTAATGTTATTGTGGGTCTT
>JAHXMU010030812.1:0-35758 GCA_019455685.1 Philornis downsi | reverse complement strand
ATATTTTGCAGTCGAAAAGGACGAAAGAGCAGACGTAGAAATGACCGCCGCTTAAAGAAAGATATGATGAATGTGTTATATATACTAAAAACCCAGCCATGTCCGGTCACCTACAATTTTTTATTTTAAGGATATATAAGCGAAATCGGTCATTAGTATGGGAGGTAACAAGAAGAGTATGATCAATCGGTACATTTTTTCAAACAATGTCAGTGATGATACAAATTATGTCAGTCAAAGGATGATACAATTGATGAGAATACAGATTATTGCAGTTAAGATATTAGAAAATGCAGGAGAAAAACTGAATTTCAATCATTTGTATGGAAGGTGCTAGAAGGTATTGGCCAATGTCGCCCCTTAGTAATGCCTAGCTACGATCTGGCAAAATGTTAACCTAAGCCATGTTTTAGAAAGTTTAATAAATAATCGTGGCAGTTAAACATAACCATAGAGATGGAAACAGTTAAATGGACTTTCAAAGACATGGAACACAATTCTTATAAGGTATTACATTCCTTCATGTACCAAATGATATACTCGTATGTCTCCATTCTCTTGGCTAAAAGTATAATTATATTGATTGTTATGAAAAAATAATCCCCGGAACTAAGAAGCGAAATTTGCCACCTTCGTCGGATACACTTTACGTTGCTCATTTTTTTAATATTATCACACGGTGCTTCAACACGCTCATCCTGGACCTATTCAAGAACACTTTGACAACGATTAATGCAACTCGTCGGTAATCACAACTCCATGATTATAGATTAGTGACTGAATCGTACGTATCCGGACAATTTCATTCTCATTCATGCATCATATTGTTTCTTGTACCAAAAAGAAATCAAAACTCTAGAACCTCCAATAAAACTTAACGTATATCATTAACTTAACATTGGTTTGCCCCATATGGCAAAACTTCAATGTCGAGAGAACCAACAAAGAAGGATTATATTGAACAAAGTAAACATACTTTTCATAAGGCCATCTCAAATTGCAGCATAATTGTAATTAAAATCTTCCAGCATTTACACAAAATGGTTCTGTCCCAGTAATGATTAAATCTGGAAACTCTGATGAAAAAAGTGTATAAACTTTACTGGAACGGAAAACTAACAGAAAACTAATGAAAATGCATTTCATTGAAAAATAAAAGCAAATATTCTTTTAGCTTTTGTTTGCGTTTCACTCATCATTTTTATTTGTTTTCATTTTTGTCTGTTTAAAGCAATTAAATCAGGGAATCAGGAAATGTTGGTTTAGTAGTTTTGCTTCACAAATATTTATACATGAAGAATAATCAGGGGGAGAAGACCAAAAATATAGTCGTCTCAATTAAAATTTGTTACAACTTTTACTGGTTTTATTACACGGAAACGTCTTCTAGCACATGCTGAACAACCATTACAAGCTAGTATGTACTTGAACATAATTAATATACACTCATTCATTATTATCCATTTTTCGGTTTCAAATATAAAAGATAGATAAAACACATATAAAGCTATGATTTTGATGAAACTTTTATTTTATTATAATGTTTGGATTTTGGTGTTATATACGAAATACAATGTAATTTAACTGACCGCCCCTGGATTGATTGTAGCAATGGATCCTTTTGAGGTAATTTTCGGCAACTTTTTCGCACATTTCGGCGATATCTCGGCGATGACTCGACGAATGTTGGTTTTCAAATGCTCCAATGTTTGAAGATTATCCACGTAAACACAGCCTTTGACGTAGCCCCACAAAAAACTTTAATGGCTTCTAATCGCGTGATCTTTGTGGCCAATTGAGGTCGACGAAATGTGAAATTACGCTCTCTGGAAATTTCTCATACAATAAAGCCATTGTTTGAGCCCCATACCAAATTTAATTTAGAACCTTTCTTTAAACCTACTCGGCATTACTCGGGTTTAAAACCGGATCCATGTCATTGATAGAAAGAATTCCCTGATTTGTGGATGTTAATGCTGGACATCTCGTATTGCGAAACGGACTAAAAAGTCCGAAAAAGCATATTTACATCATATGGATTCCCAATAACATTGAGCCTGATTTCATATGTACAAACGAGTAATAGGTTGGCAATGCCACGAAGTTAATACAAAACTAAATATTGTAGTTACGGGCCCTTTTTAGGATTACCTGAGAACGTAATATTCCTATGTTAATCATCGTATCGTATTTTCGATTAATACCATAAACAGTGTCGGAAGTCTTGTTCTCTTATAGTCGTGAGATTAAAAGGAATGAGATAAAATCATCTAATGATGGTATCAATCCAAGTCCAATGCCCTTCCGTTTCTACAATTTTCGCTTTTTATACTATAGGGTGGCGCACGAATCGTGCTACAAAAACAAACCGTAATAAACAAGGATGTTTATGAAGTATTTTACCCAAAACTGCGCCGAAGACGTATCTGTTTCGACGGCATTTGGTTCCAGCAAGACGGAACAACTGCACACAGAGCCATGCCTATTATGGCGGAGCTCCAACGAAAATTCCCAATCAGATTAATATCCAAAAACTCCACTTTCCGCTGGCCCCCAAGCTCACTCGACCAGATTGCATCAGACCTTTTTTTATGGAGTTATGTCAAGCAAGAGCTGTACGAAACGAAACCAAGGAATTTGATTGAATTGAAGCAGTCCTTTAAAACAATAACTGAGGCAATACCGACTTCAACCCTTCAGGTCGCAATGAATAAATTTCTGCCCAGGAGTCGCAAATTCGTGAATGTGCAAGGAAGTCATTTACGGTCTACCACCTTCAATACTAATTAATTATATAAAATAAAATTTAATTTTAAGTACAATGAACAAATTAAAAAAATTAATAAAATACATTGATTAGAAGGAAAGTTATTTGAATTTTTTATTGTAGCACAACTGGTGCTCTACCCCGTATATTACAAGGCTTACCTTGTATATTATAATATTTATTTTATATATAACTTTAACATTGCTTAAATGCTTACAAGTAAGCTAATTTCTTACTTCTAAATTATTCCAAAATTTACTCAGTGATTACTGACTGTTGCCTAAACATATTAACATTTTGGAGTGAACTCTCTGAAATCCTAGTATAAAATTTTCATATAAGAAAAAAATACAAAATTAGTTTTTCAGTTTTATATCGTTTTCGGTTCACCGGAATGATAAATCAATAAAAATCAGTCGAATAACGAACATTTGCATTGCTTGAGAATTGGAAACATACTTTTTTCAGAATGTATACTTTAATATGGCTACGGTATTAATAAGTCTTATGGCTATTTTTGTGTAAACTTTCAAAAATCTTCCATTTATGGTTTTAGAGAGAGACAACCTTAAAGTAGATTTATGCGTTAGATATACGCATGATAACAATTAATATGATGAAATTGAAAACATTTGTGATGGTGAGGACCTACACAGGTAAATGATATCAACGTTTTATCATAATTATATTTTATGCTTTCCATGTGATTCAGCATTTCGAAATTGACTCACATAGGGTGATTTTTTAAGATTTAAGTTTTTCAGGTTGGGAGCACTGGTTGGTAATAGCATCCGAACGTCATCTGTCAAAGTGAAAAATGTACAGTGTATTCTGCCATTTCATCATGGAAAGACTAACAAACGAGCAACGATTGCAAATCGTTGAAATTTATTATCAAAATTCGTGCTCTGTGACAAATGTTTGATGTTTGTCGTTTGATACCACAATTTTATGGTCGTCATAATCGACCTTCCGAATCAATAATTCGTGCTGTAATCTCCAAATTTCGTTCCAAATTTACTTTGTTGGACATAAAACCATCGACTTGCATGCGTAGAGAGCAAACCGAAGAAAATTTTGCAGCCGTAACGACCAGTGTAAATGACGATCGTGAAATGTCAATTCGTCGCCGTTCTCAGCGATTGGGCATGTGTTACTCAATCACAAGGAATTTTTTTTCGTCCCAATTGGCTGAATTGAACTTGGTTGACATGTGGTTTCATCAGGACGGTGCAACATGCCACATTGCTCGTGAAACAATGGATATGTTGAGGAATAAATTTAGTGAGCAGTTTATCTCTCGATTTGGCCCTGTGAGTTGGCCCCCATGATCTTGCGATTTAACGCCTCCTGATTATTTCTTGTGGGGTTATGTCAAGTTGTTAGTCTATGTGGATAAGTCGAACACTATTGAAGCCTTACAGGATAGCATAACGCGCGTTATTCGTGGAATACAGACCCAAAATGTTCGAAAAAGTGACGAAAAATTGGACCTTTCGAATGGACATTTTGAGACGGAGCCGCGGACAACATTTACATGAAATTATCTTTAAAACTTAAATGGCAAAGACCAATTTATCGATTCCAATAAAAAATTTTAATTGAAGTGGAAGTGGTTCCTAAATGAAAATCCTTTTTTTTTGAACGTTGGTCTCTTTGAATGCATTACCCACGAAGTACCATCACACCGTTTTTTTTTTTTAATTTTTGACAGTCAACGAAGCACCTTTGAGATAAGAAGCATATCCCCTTGAAACATTGTTCTTAGTTCTTGCTTTCTTTTTCAGCCAAAGTACGTGTAAAGTGACTGGTATGAAGTGAACTTCCTTTCGGTAAGGAGTGCATTAAGTACGGAGTATAACATCGTTAAAATCTCCGCCGCGGCTTCGCACGGTAACACGCATTTCAGAGGTCCAATTTTTAACGACTCTGCGTGTACAACCGGATACCTTTGAGCGATGGATCGAGTTATATTGCCTTTGGTCAGTCAACTGCGGCTTCAAAAAACCTAGAAGGTGGAAAAGTCTAGCCTAAAAGTCTAGGTTAAATTACACACAATTTAAAGCCCATCCGCTTGAGATATTGTTTGAGTCAAAATAAAATGATTATCACCGATCTGTTGCGCTTGCTGTTGACGATGATGGCCCTACCAAAATTGATTTCGCAGAAGTACGAACCAATGAAGTCGTTGTCCCAAATCCAATATTTTTGCTTGATATTAGGTTAGTCCTCGTTATGGTCAGGGGTTGCGTCATTGCAGACGATTTCTTTCTGTAGATGATAAAGTTTAATCACTTGCACGTGCTGCTTAGTTGTATGGCTTGGCTTGATGATTTGGCCTCACTGACTGAATGATGAATTGTCAATTTGGCAGAAGCCGCCAAAACACCAGGGTCCTCCTAGACTGTCAACATTGAACCACCATATTTGAGAAAACCCGTTACTTTATGATAGTGATAGATAAATTTAACGTTAACGTTTAACGTTAAATACATTTAACGTTTTCTTTTTGTCTACACACCAAGTATTAAATTGGTCGAAAATCTGTTAAAATGGAGTGGGTTCAATTGCAAAAGATTGTTGTACGTTTTTCTTTTTGCTACTGGTTTTCGTATTCTAAACCATTTATAGACAATTTTACCAAATTTCCTTAAACATTTTCGAAATATTATGAAGAAGTTATGATGCGTTCATATTTCAAGTTAATAGTTTTTTAACTAAATGGTTGCAAAATTTGTTGTCGTTGAGATTAAGATATATAGATTGTGGTTAAAGAAATATGTGTTAAAAATTTCGCAGCTTGATAAGTCACATAATAAAACAATGACATTCCCGCATCAAGTTTAAGAATGGCAGTTAATAACCATCTAAGTTAAAATGTTGAATCATCAAGAATACACCATGAACTTTGAGAAAGTGCCTAGACGTTCATCTTTGAAATTAAACTTTCAGGCATTTCTAATTTCTCTACAATTTTTTTATTATTTAAAAATGAGATCATGTGATTTTCTTGAGTTCAGACGAATTATATAATGTTAATTTTGTTTTTGTTCCGCCCCATCCTCTTATTTTTCCACGTTATAATTAATTCCCATCATTTCTCCATATAAAGCAAGTTTTTTCTCGACATTTCTTTATGAAAATCGTTTTAATTTAATTTAATTTTCTTCGTTATTACTCACGAAAATGTAAATCTTTAAAAATTGAGGTACATATTAAACTCTCATAAGGGGGCATCTCAAAACCTTCATAACCGCACAATTCCATTTTGAATCTCCCACAGCGCGCAGGTTTGGCATTCTTACCTATTTCACGTTGCATGCAGCAGTCGCTGGTAGTTGGTGACGGCGATGGCGATAATGATGGTGATGGGGATCATGATGACGTTAACTCGCTTTTTTCCATTGCTTTTCATCTTCTTTGTTGATACGTCTTTTCTCCCATGTTTTGTTTTAGAAATCATTCTCGGCTTTAAAATGGTTTCAACCCGTTTTTTACAACTATTTCAAATTGAAGTAACGTTTTTTTTTATTTCTCTGTATTACCATTTCGTATGCACTCTGTGTGTGTCTCCCTCCAGGTTTCGTTTCTTTACTATCGTACGTTCGTTCAATTTATTTTTAGCGTTCGTTCACTTTTTGATCTTTTGTTTGCTTTTCTCATTATTTACCCGTGAGTTGGGTGTCTGCCGCTCTACTTTGTGTTGACTGTTGCTCGTATTCTTTCTTCGTGGCTTAAATCCACAAAAAGTTGTATACTTCTGGCTTTAAGTCCCTGTTCTCTTTTTCATTTACTTTTCTTGTCTTCTGTCTTTCTGTCCAGCCGTTTCTTTTGGAGTTCGAGATTAAACATAATACGAGTACATAAGTTCTTGGTATTGAAACGTGGTTTAGCATTTTCCTTTGTTTTTATGGCTTACAAAAAAGGAGAGAGAGAGAGAGGAAAATTAGGAGGAAAATTAGATCATGGTTAAACTACTGGTTTTTAATTTCAATTAAGACGTTACTCAAGTTCTAAAAGATCAGAATTTATAATGAGCAAAAAACAAAAACGGTAATAAACGCAATAAAAGAAAACAGAAAGTCTTAAAGCATTAACAAGCACAGAGCTTGAATTAACATTTAACAAAGAAATAAGAAAAAAAAAAAGAAAGAAAAACGTCTGTTCCGTATGAGCAAAAGGTGTTTTCAGCAAAAATTACTCATATTTGGTATAACAGGGCCGTTCTCAAAAAAATAACCAGTTGCTCCAGTTAAGCCGCACATGGGAGTCCAAAGTTCATGTGCGATGGACAACATGCAGTGGATGGAACACCGCAGCCGCAACATGTAGTGCCAACTTTAAAAATGTTGCCAAATGTAGAACAATGTATACAAATGCTAGTTATATGTTGCTAATGGTAGCTAAATCATAGTTACTTCCCATTGTCTGTGAAGGAATCAATATAATGCATTTTCTACAAAATGTTGGCAATGATTTTCAGACAACAGCTTGGAATACGCATGAATGAGACCGGAAAAAGGACATGGAAAGTTGAGATATCTTAACTTTCTATGAGCTTTCAATGAGGCATAATAACCGCTATATATCTAATTGAAGCTAGAGTCGTCTCTTCAATTAGATATATAGCGATTATTATGCCTCATTGAAAGCATATAGAAAAAATTTTTTTTTTCAAAAAAAAGTAAAAACTTGTTCAAAAGCCTGCCTGAAAAGAATGGAATCGTGTAAATTAAGGCAGACTGTTTTCGAAAGTAAATAATTGTTCACAAGCCTGCCTGCAAAAGAATGGAATGGTGTAAATTAAGGCAGACTGACATAAGATGGGTGCCGCGCTTGCTTTCAATAGAGCAGAAACATTGTCGTGAAGATGTTGCAGTAGAGTGTTTGGCACTCTCTGGCGGTGACACATCACCGCAATAAAACCAAATTTTTGAGTCGATTCATAACTATGGATGAGACTTGGGTTCAACACTTTACACCTAAGACCTCAGAAAGGAACAGGCAAAGCAGTGGACTGTAATGGAAGAATCCTGTCCAAAGAAGGCGAAGATAATTCCATCTGCAGGCTAGGGCATGGAGTTATTTTTCTTCAGAAAGAAAACCCATTAACTTCGAATAGTATGCTAATTTATTGCAGTGTTTAGGTGATAAAATTATGGAAAAAAGAGCGCATTTGGCGAAAAAGAAAGTGTTGCTCCATTAAGACAATGCTCTAGTTCAACTAACATTCATCAATGTTCTTTTGTCTTGTTGCAAAAAAGTTTGCGGACTGCCAAAAGGGGCGTGGTAAATCAGTAGGTTCTTGCTATCAGAAATCTTTGCCAAATCGGCAAAGTTACACATCGAACCGTACAGGAACTCAAGGAAATTCGTTCTCTGTTTTGTTCGCTACTAAACCTATCATCACTATGGCCGAGAAATCTAATGGAAATCGGAAATTGAAATTTCATTATTTCACCTTTAAACCTTAAGGTTGTATATAAATTGAGACAAAAATAACTTGTTGTAATAAAACCGCAAAATTTTGGTGGACTTTAACTTTGAGTGCGTTTTACTATTCTTCAATAAGCCAGGGAAACGTTATACAGTATAGCGCGCCAATGGTGCTACAATAAGAAATACAAATAACTTTTTTTTAATGAATGTATTTCATTTATTGTTTGTTGTATAGAAAATTAAATTTTATTTTATGTAAATAATGAGTTTTGAATGAGCATGGAGGCTCATTTACGCATATTCCTAAAGGGGTAAAGTAGGGATCGCCTCAATTATTGTTTTAATGGACTGATTCAATTCAGTCAAATTCCCACAAAAAAAGTCTACCGCACATAAGTCAGGTGACAGTGGGGGCCAACGGAAAGTGGAGTTTCTGGATATTAATTTGTAAGGCAATTTTCGTTGAAGCTCTGCCATAACTGGTCTGACTATGTGTGCAGTTGCTCCATTATGCTGGAAGCAAACTATTAAAGCGGATACCTCTTCAGCGCAGTTCTGGATAAAAAAACTTTTTCAGCATCTTTAATAACGGCCCCCATTTTGTGATTGTAACTCGATTCGTGTGCCGCCCTGTACTTATACGCACATTCATTTAATTCCCACCAAGTTTTTGTCTCATTTATATTATCCCCTTTCAATACGTTTTATATCTCTTACATCTGATTAATCGATGGCATTTCTATGACTTGTCATATTTACACACTTAATTAAAGTGTTACTAATTAAATTCATTTGATTTCCTTGGAGAAAGAGAACAAAACGTAATGAATCATAAACGAGATAGAATCATTAGCAAGTGGCGGTACCGGTATTTTCTTATTTTCATCAGAAAGTTGAATGATAGAATTACATTTACTGTGAAATTAAATTAAAATGAACTGTTCATGGCTTCAATTTTGCGAAAATCAGAGTTAATACTAGTAATTTTGTGAAAAAAAAATAGAGAAATTGTAGAATATGTTAATAACAGAAGCAGTACAGATGATCTACGAATAATTTGCAAAAAAAGTTTTAAAGAACATTTGGCGCGTGTTTTTTTTTAACACTTTTCCCATGACATGCGTTTTATTCTTCGCGGATATTAATATTATTATACCATATAGTGGATAAAATAATAATGTAAGTTGGACAAACAAAGAAATTTTATACGAATTGAATTTGCCTAAGAATATATCTTTTCTATATATAAAACTTTTGCCTTACTGACTGACTGACTGATCATCGTCCAGGCAAAACGACTAGGACTAGAACCAAAGAATTTGGGGTTTGCATACCTCTTATAGAATTGATGCGTGATAAGAAGTGTCTTTCCTAAATTCGTGATTTTAGGGCTAAAATCTGAGTAAAAAGGGACAAAAGTGGTGCCGTCTTCCAGCTTAAATGGTCAAAGCTGGAATCATGCACAGAATCATATTTCCCTTTCAGATCAAACACGCAGTAGAAAAGGGTTTTTCGAAATACATGCTTTAACGAGTCAAAATGGAGTCAAAATAGTCAAAAATCAAATACCACTACCAGCTTAAACGGCTACATCTAGAATCATGAAAATTTGCGTCCATAATGTACTTCTGCAGAGTAGAAGGAAGAATTTTACAAAATTCGTATTTTTTTGGGGATTAAAACAGATTAAAAATGGGCAAATCGGGTACCATCGTCCAGTCCAAACGGCCAGAGCTAAAATCACGACTACAGATTGAATCATGAAAATTGGTGTCCATACACCACGCGATAAGAAGTACTTTTTCAAAATGCAAATCGTATAAAAAGGGACATATCTGGTGGCATCGTCCAGCTCATATAGCTAGAGGGAGAATCATAGAAATTGGTGCCCACATTGCCACTCCAGGTTAAATACCCAGAATGAGCGAATTTTTTAACTCTTAGGGGTAAAACAGGGTAAAAAGGGACAAAATTGGTACCACCACCACTAGGCTAGGTCTGGCCTCATGAAAACTGTCAACAAGATCAGTGTTTTCAAATTTCGTAGAGAATTGGTGCTCGAGAAGAAAAGCTGTAATGTCATTCTTAGCTTTAGGTGCAACTTGGGATAAAAGTGGGACAGAAACAGTATCAGCGCCCATACAAAGTGCTTGAAGTTAAAATCATGAAGCGGCATTTCTATACTCTGCCGTTTGCGGTATGCTCACGCCCAAAAAAGGTAATTTTGGAAATTTGTACTTTTAAGGGGTAAAATAGGAAAAGTAGTTGAAAAATTGGAGCTATCACTAGGAATAAAAGAACGAAACCTGAATCATCAGTTCTGGGTAAAAAAAAAAAAACTCTTTCATTCCTGTAAATAACGGTTCCCATTGATAGTTACTGCTACTTTCGTCAACGTACGAGGTGTTTTCAAAAAATAAGGTGAATTTTAATTTTTCTCAAAAAATATTTATTTGTTCATCAATTTCTATTTTGTGTCCTTCAAAGTAGCCCCCCTCAAATATAATACACTTGTGACAGCGTTTTTTCCAATCCTCGAAGCAGTTCTGATATGCACTTTTTGGTACGTCCTTTCATGCGTCTCTTCAATCTTGGGAACAGGAAAAAGTTGTAGGGGGGCAAATCTGGTGAATACGGTGGCTGGGGCATGATAACGTTGTTGTTTTTGGCCAAATTATCTCTCACAAACAAGGGTGAGTGAGGAAGTGTAATATCATGATACAAAAGCCATGAATTTGTTTCCACAATTCCGGGCGTTATTTTCGTATTGCTTCACGCAAACGGCGCATAACTTCAAAGTAATACTCCTCATCTACCGTACGACCTTGTGGCCAGAACGCCTGATGCACTACGCTATGGTAATCGAAGAAAACAGTGAGCAAAACCTTGACATTTGATCGAACTTGGCGTGCTTTGTTTGGTCTTGCCTCTCCTGAACTTTTCTATTGAGACAATTGGGCTTTGGTTTCGACGTCATAACCATATACTCGTACCCATGATTCGTCACCAGTTATGACCCTTTTAAGCAAATCTGGATCATCGTTGACGTCATTCAATAATTTCTGAGCGATGCTCATGCGACGTTGTTTTTGTTCAAAATTCAGCAATTTTGGAACGAACTTCGCTGCTATACGTTTCATGCCCAAAATTTCCGAAAAGATTGCTTGGCATGAGCCAACCGATATGCCGACATCTTCAGCAACTTCTCTAATTGTGATTCGATGATTCTCCATAACAATTTTCTTCACTTTCTCAACATTTTTATCGGTAGTTTATGTGCTGGGGCCTCCAGAGCGAGCGTCGCCATTCACATCTTCTCGATTTTCGGTCGAAAGCTTGTATCACTTGAAAACATTAGTTTGACTCAGGGTATTCTCACCGTATGCCACTGTCAACATTTCAAGTGTTTTTGAGCATTTAGTTTCATTTTTTACACAAAATTAGGTGGAACTTCTTTGATCCATTTTTTTCGATAGCAGAAAATCGTCGAACACGCAAAACACGTGTCGTATTTATGCCTCTCACAAACAAACTAAACATGCTACATGGATAAAACCGTCAACATATCTTCGAGACGAGTGTACCAACATAAAAAAAAATAATAATCGAAAGTCGAATGTACGTAGCCTGCGGAAATTTAAAATTGATCCATTTTTTTTTCTTGAAAACTTCGAAGGGAATAATTTAAACGCCGGACTACATTATCCACATGATAGTTAAAACTTCGTAAATATTGGGGTTCAAATTATTGCATCTGAATTTTTTGCGACTTAATTTTTCTCTCAGCAAAGACTGTTTTGTCTGTAGTTCACCTGAATATTATTCTATAATAAACATTCATTAAGGTCATAAGTTAGGAGGGCGGTCCCAAAAGTATAGACGTATACGATATATGGTGTCAGTAGGTTGAAAAAAAAATATATATATTTTGGTAAAAAATCGCAACCTTTTAGAAGTTAGTATAAGTTTCAAGACGCCTCGCTGTTTAGTACTTTTATTTGAGCCTTCAAAAGTAAACAACCTCAGTGAATTTGTAAAAATGCAAAAAATTGGTAACCGTTATGTTTTTCAATATTTCCATTTCAAAGGTCTCAGTCTAAGCAATATTAAAGCCGAGCTATATTCTACTCTGGAGAGTCTGCTCCTTCGTTTACGGCTGTAAAATATTGGGTAGCAGATTTTAAACGATACCGTATGAGCTACCAAAACGAACACCGTCAATTGAGATGCCCACACCAGACACGGTTAAGAAAATCCACAAAATGTTCCAATCCACATATATTTTATAAGATTGCCACTTTTCACCAAAAAGAATTTTTTCAAATTACTGGCAGCCCTCGTATACACAACATTCCAACCAAAATTAAAGCCGAGCTAGATTCTACTCTGGGGGAGTCTGTTCCTTCGTTTATGACTATAAAATATTTGACAGCAAAGTTTCAACGAGGCCGTACGAGCTGCCAAGATGAACACCGCAGTTGTCGACCAATTGAAGTGTCTACTCCAGACACAGTTAACAAAATCCACAAAATGGTATTGGACGTTCGTCAGCTAAAGCGAGAGCATTCGTAAACTAGCTGAAATGAGAGGCATTTCAAAAAGTGCTATACATCGTATATTGACCGGAGATTTGAAGATGAGAAAGTTGTGTGCAAGGTGGGTGCCGCGCTTGCTGTCAATAGACCTGAGAACGAACAAAGCAGTGGAACAGTCAAAGCAGTGAACTTGAATGGGAGAATGGTGTCCAAAGAAGGTGAAGACGGTTCCATCTGCAAACAAGTTCATCGCATCTGTTTTTTTGGGATGCGCATGGGATGATTTTTATGGGCGATCTTCAGGAGATTATGTTGAAAAATAAAGAAAATTTTTTCCAACTTGTTTGTGTCTTCTTTGTTAGATCGGTTAGTTTTGGTATCACCCTCGTATACTTATGGAAATGGAAGCCTATATATATGTATTTCAGAATTACCCCATTGGCACTTATAAAGTTCAATCGCAAAGGACTTAAAAGCAAGTTGATGGCAAATTCCACCATTATATTCGTAATCACACTTTCAGATTGATTACATATCCTAAAACCGTCATTACTCTTTGGCCAATATATGTATTAGATATAACTGCTCATTTTTCTTTTTAAATGAGCGGTGGCAACATTTTACGTGAACCATCTACTTACTTGTGTTGCTACCTCAGTCAACAATGAGTTGTTTTCTCTTTCTATGGGACTGGATTCCTCATTATTTCCCCCTTTGCATGAACAGAAGAACCTTAATTTGTGCTATATTTCAAAATTGTCACGCACTAAGATTTCTTTGCAAGTTGAAGCGCTGAAAATTCCCTCCCTTGAGATGAAAGTAAAGGAAGCTGCTGTATTTTCCTGCGCATTTTCTTTGTGGGAAATTTAGTACAAATATTGAACTGAAAGACACTTGTAATGCCACAAGGAAAGAGTTTGCAACCCAGCTCCTACACCAGTGGGAAATGACTTTTGAAATGAACAACGGTAGCAACAGACGAAATGGCGAGAGGGTTCTCTCGCTAGCATGGCGCGCTATCAAATGTCGGTGAAATTGCTGCTCCGTTTAAGTGCGACAGTCAGTTGTTAGAGCACTGGACGCAGGACGGGGAAAGCAGCTGTGGGTATTCAATAAATGCTATTCCTGGATTTAGTTCATTGCACCCCATCCGTGCCTGCATATTTTAACCGGGTTTGAAACAAAAAAAGTTTTTTGAACTTTTTGTTAATACGTTTTTTTTTTTGCTACTGTTTAACGCTGCTCGCTGCAGCTGGGTAAGAAATCAACATACAAAAACAAACGAGATTGCATATATATTTTTGTTGATGGTGTTGCTATTTTGATTGCAACATACTTACAACACATAACAAATTGCAAATGTTGCAAGGTACTACTAGGGGCAGCGTGTAGGAAAGTGTTCATGCCGATGTATGAGTATTCATTGGAATATACATATAAATGTCTACATATGTATGCAGATGAGCATTAAAAATTTATAATTACAAATGATGCAGTATATCTGTCTGTCCATCTGCTCATCAGTCTGTCTATTCCACTGTACGTCCATTCGTACGTCTGCCTATCCATCTCTCTGTCAGCCAAGTCAATCCCCCGTCATCGTATGTGTGGAAACCCAGCCAGGTAGCGAGCGAGCGAGCGAGCAGTTTGAGTGATAGTGCAATTTATACAAAGCTCTAAAAGCAAACAACTTCACAGAAATCCAAAAAAAAAGCTAAACTCGGCAACACGGCAACGTCACGCACTGCACATACAACATCAACTCCATGTAAACGTTGAGACAAGGAAAATCAAAAACAAGAAACGTTTAAAACGTCAGCTTATACAGTAGATGATCATAGATTTGTGTGAAATACTTGTACGTAGTATAATGAATGTTAACAAAAAAAAAAAAAAAAAAGAAAAAGAATCTCAACCTGAACAAAACGTTCACTGATTCTACATTTAGTTAGTGTGTGATTTTCTTTTTGTGATTTGAATACCAAGCATAGTATAGTATAGTGTATCTAGTTAGCAAATAAAAACATCAAATAGAATTCATATGCCCTCATATGATGGAGGTAAGGAAAAGTTTATGGCACGTCCCAAGAAAAATGTCATTGCTGTCATATTTAGCGTTGTTTCTGGAGAGAGGATTTTTGTTTACAATGCAATGTTGTCCATATCAAGCATTGCAATTATTGTATTACATAATAAAAAAACATAATTAATAAACCTTTAAAATACCCTTTAAGTATGGGAGAATATCTGAATCGAGTTTCGATAATGCTGTTGCATGTTTAGGTTGGTACGAGTACGAAAATTTTAATTTAAAACAAGTGAACAGGCCCCAAACTGGATAGGCGGACAGTAAGACGGGTACTATACAGCAATCAGACGTGACCGATTATACGAGTATAGGGTTATCTAAAAGCACAGTTAAATAAAACACACATAAAGCTATGATTTTGATGAAACTCTTTTTCCATTATAATGATTGGATCTTGCCATTACAATGTCATTTAAACGACCGCCTCTGGATTGGTTGCAGCAGTTCAACCTCCAGCGTAATTTTCGAAAAAATACGCCCCAGTGACACCGAAAGACCATAATGCGTACCATATAGTAATTTTTTCCGGATGCAATAACTTTGCATCACCACTTCTAGGTTCTCCGAGCCCCGTATGTGCCAATTTTGCTTGTTGACGTAACCACCGATTGACAAATGAGCTTCATCGCAGAAGGAAACTTTATTGGATAGAAAGCCCACGTTTGAATCATCACTTTTGTAGTGGGTTGTAACTATTTTTACGCGTTCTTTGGTTGTTGAACGATCCAATTCGTAAATGGCAAACCTTTCACTAAAAAATATATCACTTCAGATGACAGGTATTTAACAGCTGACAGCCTTGCCAGACCGGCGGTTTTGAAACCACTAAATGGATGTCCGTTTTGAAAGTAATTTAATACGTTCTCGCTTGAAGAAACCCTCTTCTCTATGGGCGAAAAACTTGATCAACTCATTTTCACAAGCCTTTCTTGATATCAGTTTTGTACCATTATCGGAAATGCTTAAAAGAGCTCGCTTACTGTCAAATCGGGGCGGATTCGATGAATTTTCCGTTCAAGCTCTCAGAAAAGGTGACGTGTCGTTAAGAATGTGTACGACTTGCGTTATCTAGGGTAGACCACGACATTCCTGTTCTTATTGGTCATTTTTATCGAATGGCCTGCTTTAATGGAGTAAAATGTCGGCAGTAGTGGTTCAAAATCTCAGTCGATAATTTCGGCTTGGCGATCATGTTCTCATGTGTGTGTGTGTGTGTGACATTTTTCATCGGTGGTCACTATCCGCCTCAGAAATGGGTCGATTTTGTTCTGTCTCTCCATACATCGACCATCTGCCTCATTTTCGACGATTGACCTAGAAAAGTGTGTCTAATTCTCGACGTCCTTATCATCAGAATGGAGTCGTTGAACAACCGCCTTGCTAATGCATTCGATACTTTATTGGGTCCATAAAAATCGTGGTGGCAAACGCGACGTCACTGATAAGTTATCTCATTAATGACGAAACACGTCTGATACAGGTGCCCAGGTTCACTCTCCACTTTGGCAAAATGTGTTTTCAAATTCTTCAAATTATAAAGTAAATAACATTCTCTGATAAGTTCGTAACTAATAATTAGAATTGTTATCTCTTTCTCTCTTTACTGACCTTGAGGTAACCTATTCACGCTGTTGCGAGAACGTGACACTTTCACATTACCCATATGAAATGAATAACTGAATGTGCACATAATCCATGTCGGAGGTTGATATTCGTGAATTCAGTTCATTACTCACAGGTAGTGTGCACTTGGCATCTAAATATTATCCATGGGAAATGAGTTACCGCTGCGAATAGTTTTCCACTGTCAATGATACGCAAATATTAATTGCTCACACCGGTGAGTTTCCCATGGTGTTTTTGTTTCAAAATACGAAAAATCTAAGGAATTTTCATATCTCCAAGCCGAAGCCTCTAACTATGAAATCGTTAAAATTTTTGCAAATTTCTAAGGAATTTGAACATAATATAAGATTTCATGCAGTGAAGTTGAAAAATTGCTCAAATAAAAATATGACTGTAACTCGGAAACGAAGTGTCCAATAGGGAAAGGAATACAATTTTTTTTTTTGCCTCTGAATGAGGCTTATTATACGTCAGGCACACATAATACAAAAAAAAAAAATCGCTAAATATGAGAATTTGCTAAAATTGGATTTCAGCTAAATAACATAATTTTGCGTATTCGTGAAGAGATGCAAAAAAAAAAAAAATTAAATTAAATTAAATCAGTGTAATACAACTGAAACTTCATGGATAGTGTATGCAATCTTTCCCTAATTTCTTTGGTTTAAAGCGTTAGCGATTGCTTCACATTCCCCTGGCCGATGCTGTACTAAATTTGTGAGTGCTTTATCCAATACCTACAAAATACCCACTCTAGATTTTAGGCTCGTATTGCTCTGAAAACAAGCCACAAATTTATAGCTACCACCAATATTGAATATGTAGCTATTACTTCAAATTCAATACATTCTAAAGGAACTTTAAACCAAAATACATTTTTAATGATTTTCCAAAATTGCAGGTAATAATTGTTGCCATATAGCTACTGATACTGAGGCAATATTGGAGTTTACAATTTCGCAGTAAAACAAATAAAAAGAATATAGTTAAATAAAAAAATATGTACGAGTATAAAAATAAATATGAGTAGAATAACAAAAGCAAACAAAAACGATAGAAATAAAACAACTGCATTCAGCTTTGCTCTTCAGTGGCACTTCATTTCATATGCACTTTTAGGAAGACATGTAATGCAAGGGCATCATAGTCATGCAACGGCATTATGAAGACCCAAAGACGATGGCGACTGCAAAGATGATGCATAGAAATGCATGATGGCTGAAATGAAAACGTATGTGTAGAACGGCATAGCTAGCGTAATGATGTATAGGGTGTCCCAACAAGAACGCAAGATTTAAACGACTGATGCAGCAAATGAATTGTTTCTCTGGCTGTATGACATGTGGCGACGTCTTGTAGACATTAATTTCTTCAATTCTAGGCACGAAAAAACTGGTTATCATTTCACGATACCGAACACCATTGACTGTTTGCGCTTGACATGCCTCATTTTCATAAAAAAAGGTCCAATGATTCTCCAGCCCGAAATCTACACCACATAGTGACACGTTGAGGATACATTTGCTTCTCGTGAATCACTCGGGAATTTTTTTCACCCTAAATGCGACATCAAGCCATCAAGATGGAAATGGGCCTCGTCACTGAAGATGATTTTATCGGCAAAATCTGCATTTTCATGTTGTCTCTCCAATACCCAATTAACGAACTCCCTTCGCTGTCCATGGTCAGCTGGCTTCAGTTCCTGAGTCAATTGAACTTTGTATGCATGAAAATGCAAATCTTTCGTCAAAATTCGCTGCATAGTGGATTTGGAGAAAGCAATTTGCTGAGCTCGGTATCGAATGAGGTGGATGGAGTTTGAGCGACATCATCAAGTACAGCTGCGACATTTTCGGTCGATCGACCTGGTCGAAGGCGCGTTGTTGTCTTTACATCACTAACAGGCCCAGTTTTGGCAAATTTATCCATTAATCTCTTTACAGTTGACTCTTTTGGAGCATTATTGTGACCCCAAATTGATCGCAATTTGCGAACTGTAGCCGCAAAACTTTCACCATTTTGGTAAAACAATTTCACAATGAGAATGCGTTGTTCATTCGTGTGGCGCTTCATTCACCTTCTACTAGCAAACACTAACAATTGTTCAAATGTCAAACAATGACACTTCGAATGGCGCAAAATTTAAATCTTGTGTTCTTGTTTGGACACCCTTTACAACGACGCTGATGATGATGGCGATGATGCTGTTGCATGGTAACTGGTATTAATGCAGAAAACGAAAGAATAACCTACAGATAATGATGATGTTGTTGCCAGCATTGGCTACTTTCATTTCGGAATGCTGATGATGTTGCACAACATACTTTGTCCGTGAGTGCACATGATGATGATGATGATGATGTTATTACCGCCTGGTGGTTTCCTTTCAATTTTGTCCCTTCTTAGTTTACTGCTCTCATCTCTTTTTTTTCGTTTTTCTTAAATTATTTAAATTTCTTCTTTTGCTTTTGAAGTTATTATTCATTCATAGTATCATATGTACGTACAATGCTCGTGGGTGCTTCGCTCTGTTGTTTAGTAGACATAATAAGTACTATTATAAGAATCATATGAATATGGTTTATTATTTTCTTTTGCCACCTCGCGTCTCATATGCCCAATGCTTCAACTCGTTCAACAGTAGAAGTTGCACCATCATCGTCATCATCATTGCCATCACCATGAATTTGATGCTGATGTTGCGACTGCTGCTTGCCGCTGTTGGTGCTGCTGTTAAAGTCTTTCAGTGTATTTGAAAGAGTACATGACTCCAAGGTATCTTCTTTATATTGTCATATACTTGTGTAAGCATATTTATATAGATATATGTATGTATATACATACATGCCACACTCGCTGCACATACATACGTAGATAAACATTTATGTAAAACTTCAACCTTTCAAATATCTATAGAGTTGTAATACCCAGATCTGTTTATGTGTATTCCTATGCGGGGACAAGTGAAGTGCTGGATGTGAATTGTTTTAACAGCTGCTTTAAAATGACAATATTATAAATTCAGGTATCACTTCAATTTGTCTAATTGCCAGCGTCTACTGATATGAATTTATTATAATAATCATAATAAATTTGTGTGCAACATTTCGTTTCATGCAGCAGCAACATAATCATCTCAAGCCGAGTACGAAACATCAAAAGTCAGATATGTTAATGTAATGAAGCTACATTAACTCATTAGGCATTCATATTAAAGTGTAGTGCTACGAGTAATGACGGTTGACTGACGTTTGTGTGTATAGAGATTTAAATTTAAATGAAATTTCCTTTACGTACACCTGTGAAAATAACTTCTTATTAGGCAGTGAGAGAGAGAAAGGGAGGGAGAGAGAGAGAGATAGGGACTAAAGGGCTGAAGTACTGGGAAATGGAAATCAAACCACCCTCGTGCTATGACAGCCTCTGCTGAAAGCTGTAATAGATCTGCAATCAGTTGTACAGGGTTATCCATTTAGTGGTTTCTAAACCGCAAGTCTGGCCAGGCTGTCAGCTGTTTAATACTTGGTCATCTGAAGTTTTATTTATTTAGTGAAACGTTTGCCATTTACGAATATGGATCGTTTAACAACCGAAGAACTACAAAAGTGGTGGTTAGAACGTGATTCAACACGATCGTTTTTGGCTTAATTGCACGAGAATTTTCCAGAAAGCGTAATTTAATGTTTTGGTGGCGTCAATTGGCCACTAAAATCATGCGATTTGACGCCGTTACGCTTTTTTTGTGGGGTTACGTCAAAGACCGGGTTTACGCCGATAAACCCCAAAGATTTCAAATTTCGCAGGTTACGTAAGTTCGACTTATTATTTTTTATGTTGATACACTCCTCTCGAAAATACATTGACGTTTAGTGAAAGGTTTGTCATTTACGAATATGGGTCGTTTAACAACCGAAGAACTACAAAAGTGGTGATTTAAACGTGATTCAACAGCATCGGGTTTGGCTTAATTGCACGAGAAGTTTCCAGAAAGCGTGATTTAATATTTTGGTGTCAATTGACCACTTTACACTACACACGTTACACTTTTTGTTTATGGGACTACGTCAAAGACCAGGTTTACGCCGATAAATCCCAAACGTACCGCCCAAAAATGTCCTTTTCTTTTTTTATTATTTATTTATTGCATTTTCAAAATTAATTGAACTAGCAATAACTTTTCGTATCTTAAACTAACAACTAATAGTTAATTAAGTCCAGTCACAGCTGGATGTTCTACTGTTACTGCTGTTATCTGCACTCATTCTTCTAGTATTCGGCTGAGAAACATCGTATCCCTCCTCCTTAATCGCATGTATCCTCTGTCATTTAATATATTATGGGCTAATGGATTTGAATGACGTTCCAGCTTTCTCAAATATGCTGTCACATACCTCGTGATCTCACTTTTCACCAATGGCACGTTTAAATCTTTGTGGATGTTCGAGTTCTTATTATAATACAGGGGCCGGCTGTCATCATTCGTAAGATTTTATTTTGGCGCCTTTGTATTCTTTCCATATTTAAAGCTGAGGCGGCGTCCTATAACTGTATGCTGTAGTACCATATTGGCCTGAAATGTGTGAAAAAGGAGGTCGAAAACTATCTCAAAAGGATCCACTGCTGCAACCAATCCAGAGGCGATCATTTAAATGATGATGTATTTCGTACACAAAAGCAATGTCTAAGCATTAAAGTTTCATCGCAATCATAGTTTAATGAGAGTTTTATTAAACTTTACTTTTCAAACGTCTGAAATGAACTCCATTCTCTCCATTATCTATTGACTACCACCGTTATAATAATGTTCGTCCGTTCGCTCTTCCGCATGTTTGTTGAAAGTACGATAGAGGTCGCACCGTTTAAGCTGGGATGCACAAAGATGTCTCATATTCATAGGCAGCTTAAGTCGGCCTAACAGCAATAATTTTATCTCTGTTAGGAGCCCACCTCTTCAAATGTTTTTCGGCATGTTTTTCAGAATTTTCCCAAAACTTTTACTATTTTTGTACGGTAGTTAAAAGCAATGTGTGATGGTAACGGTAGTTGTTCTGGAAATAGCCGCCTCAATTCCTACAACATTTAAGAAACCACAACAGTTGTGATTGTGGTTATTGAAAAATACCAGAAAAAGACGCATTTTTATTGCAAAAGTGGGCTAATCGATATATAATGCTTGATAAGAGTTTGTTTCTGTCACGCCCATATAGCTAGGTTCGGTACAATATCCTCTATACTGTGGGCAGCAAATTTTCATAACTTGAACTAATCGACCGGCAAGGAAAATAATTTGTCCATACAAAGACTGAATACAACTTTGGCATAATGGGTACTTTTAATGTTTTTTTTTTTAACAATTATGGCAATTCATTCATTCATTCATTAATTAAGAGCTATATATGGTAGGAGTTAATGGATACCGGAAAAGGATATCACGGCTCATAAAGTTTTTAATGAAACGCATCAAAGATGGGTGTGATTATTGAGAATTACTGGCAAAGATATAAAAATCAATATACCCTGCATAAGAAGAATGAGTTTTCGAGTTATCTGACGATGCGCCAGCACGTCGCCCACTTTGTCGTGGCTCTCCAATATCTCGCCTGAGACAAATTGATTCAGTAGGAAAGAACTTATTCATTTAAGGACTGGAAATAGTCCTATCACTGAAAATACTACATACTGGCCGTCCCAACGACGTGATGATAGCGTGATTATTGAAAAATACTAAAAAATACAAAAATTAAGAAAAAACACAAAAAAAGAAGACGATTTCGAGAAACATACCTATGGGACGATGGGTCGGTGAAGTGTTCACTACAATGTATGGTAGTGGCCGCATAAACTGTGTACCGGCCGGCCTGTAAACTTCTGAAAATGGTCCTATCCCAGAAAACACTGCATACTAACCGTCCCAACAACGTGATGATAGCATGATTATTGAAAAGTACTAAAAAATATGAAAACTAAGAAAAAACACAAAATCGATATATGAGTATTATGTGTGGGAGAAAGTCGATTTCGACAAACCTACCTATTTGACGATGGGTCGGTACATTGTCCACGACAATCCATGTTAGTGGCCATGTAAACTGTGCACAGATCGGCCTGCAAACTTTCCAACTGCAAACCTATCTGATTTAGAAATCAATACAATGGGCACAAACTTAGATTGGTGGTGTCTGTCATTTGGAAATACCAGAGTTAAGTTCGATTTTCTGAAAATCGGGCAATCTGTATGGCTGGTATCAGAAGCGCCGTAACAATGCAGTCCATTTTCATTTTCTGACCCAGGTTTATTAAGCTCTTGACGAATACTAGATAATAATAGCAAGATATTAATCTATGAATATATGGGCTAAATCGCTCATTGGCTTCTCGCTCAATCCTTTTTCTAATTTCGCCAAGGATTATAAAGCAATTGGAAGAAACTTAGATTGCTGCGGCCTAAGAATAAGAAACTGTGGAGGTTAATTGCATTTCAGCGAATCGGCCAATTTTCATAGGGGATACCAAAAGCGATGGTTCAATTGCAAAATATTGGACAAAATTTAACAAATATAAGGATTTACGACGTCAACTTAAAATACTTTCAGAGAAACATTATTTGTTATTTTAAATGCTCCCTTTTGTTGTTTCTATACAGGGTGGCTGCTGAATGTTGCTACCTAGGTGTTAATTAAAGACGTTGAAAGAATATTTCTTTTCAAAACTACACCGAAAGGGAATTCATTTTAAATCTGTATGCTTTCGCACACGAGGGTCAACTTATCAACTAGATAGACTGGTTATGACAGAATTATAGGGAAAATCCCACAGTAATCTAACAGCAAGGATTTTCGTAGAGTCGTAATCTTACTGCACCTGATTTTTCCTCTTGACTTTATTGCAAATGGGAAGTTTACAAACTAAAATAAAAGAAAACTTTCGATAATTTAAAGCATTAGGAAAACTCAACAGTCACCCTGTATATACCTAAATTCTTTCGTATGAATATATAGGTATAACCGGGTCGTACAAATTTGTGAAAAAAATTTGGAATTATTATTTCTTCGTGAGAATTATTTACACTCGAATTATAAAAATTGGCTCCAAAGTGCGTATATTTTGGGGTTTTTAGGGATCCTAAACAAGTGTTTACCCTAAATTGAGAAACCCGTTTTGGCTTTTAGGGCGGTCGCTGTAGGATACCCAAATTTGAAATTGAATTAGAAATTGTCTTCTGAAAACACATATCGTCATGTTGTGTGTCTGCAGAAACCACGAAAGAGGAAATGTTTCAGAGTCAGGGAGATGTAGGTCCAGTAGGAAAAGACTGTCTATGTGAGGACGGAATTCACGTCTGGGATAAGAAGCAAAAAATCTTATAAAATTTATTTTTTTTTGCAAATCAGAGAAAAATTCCGAACTTTTACTGAAAAAAAAACAAAAACCAGCAAAGTCGATGTATAAGGACTGTCCCATACAGATGGTGCCAGTATTTGAAAAAAAATATTTTGGTGAAAAGTGACAACCTTATGAAACATATGTTATTTACTATTTTTATTTAAGCCATCAAAAGTAAACGATCTCAGTGAATTTGTAAATATGGAAAAAATTTGTCATCGTTATGTAATTCTATATTTCCATTGGAAAGGTCTCCGTCTAATCAATATTAAAGCCGAGCTAGGTTTTACTCTGGGGGAGTCTGTTCCTTCGTTTACGATGGTAAAATATTGGGTAGCAGAGTTTTAACGAGGCCGTACGAGTTACCAAGGTTAACACCGTAGTGATAGTCAGGTGTCCATGCCAGTCACGGTTAAGCAAAATCCACAAAATTGGATGATCGCCGGCTGAAGGTGCGTGAGTTAGCTGAAATGATAGGCATTCCAAAAAGTGATATACACCGTATATTGACCGAAGATTTGAAGATGAAGCATTGCGCAAGATGGGTATTACGCTTGCTTTCAATGAAGCAAAAACAGTGTCGTGAAGATGTTTCAGTAAAGTGTTTGGAGATATTTTACCGCAATAAAGCGGAATTTTTGCGTCGATTTATAACCATGAATGAAACATGAATCCACCGCCTCACAACTGAGACAAAGGAACAGTCAAAGCAGTGGCCTAGAATCGTGTACAAAGAAGATGGAGGCGATTTCGTCTGCAAGCAAGTTCATGGCGTCTGATTTTGAGATGAGATTGGGGAAACAATCAACGGCGAATATTATTTTAATTTACTGTAACGTTTAGGTGACGGAATTATAGAAAACCTCGCATTAGATGAAAAAGGCATTGTTGCTTTATCAAGACAATGCTTCAGTTCACACATTCACTATTGCGAGGGCCACAATTAATGAACTAAAGTTCGAATTGCTTCATCGCGCACAATATTTGCCAGATTTTGCTCTCTCGGACTATTATCTATTTCCATATTTAAAAAACTGGTTCGGTGGTATAAGGTTTGGCAACAGTGAAGAGGTGGATTCTGCGGTTGATGGCTATTTTAAGGAGTTTGGCGGTTCCTACTATAAACGGCGTATAAAAGCTATTGAATATTGCTAGAAATTAGATTATGTTGAAAAATAAAGGAAATTTTTCCCAACTTTTTTGTGTCTTCTTTGTAAGGTCGGCAACTTTAGGGACTGCCCTCGTAATCGAAAAAGGAAAGCATGTTTTTGAAGATATAACTTAATACCAGATAATAATAACAACAAAAAAACAACTCAAATTTTAAGAGGTTCTTCTTAACAAATAATACAATTGACATCCCATTTACAAACTCCGCGTCGATGTTAATACCACAGCGGGGCGGCAGCATTACCCGCAATTGTTGCCATGCCGCAAATAATAACGAATTATTTGGCGGCACGTAAAGTTGGCTGGTCGTGTTCGTGAGGCAAGCATCGTGCCACCGCCACACACAGAATTAGGTTTTGGTGACAAGGTTTGCCAGTCATAAACAAACAAATAAAGAAAAAAGTCAGGGGAAGTCGCAAAGACACGATTGTACAGTAAGTACTGGTACTTTACAAACACAGGTAGTATAAACGAAAAATTGGAAGTATGAGAGAGAGAGAAAAAAAAACAACGCTCATGGCTTGTTAACGGTAACTGCACATTACCACACACCATTACCAAAACCACCCAATATGACGACAATGCGACGCGATGCGTCGCGTCAACAAGTTGGCAACTCCAATAACAGCAACAACAACAGTTGCCAACAGTAAATACGAAGTGTAACAATAGTAACAAAAAATGGAACTTGACACAAAGCGAAAGAAAATAAAAGAAAGTTGCTAAGAAAACAAGAACGTGCTTTTATTGCAAAATGTTTCTTTGACATTCCGTGTTTTCTATAACGACTAAGGTTTGAAATTCAAAACGAATGACGTACGTTTGCATTTCATATTTTGCAGCTCTGACTGCTCGATAGTGATTCATGAATGAATTTCACATGATATCACAACAGGCTGTAGGTAGAATGAGCTAATAGCAGTCATCGATGTTATGACTCACAACATATTTTACAGGCTATTTGTTGCTTGTTGCCTGTGCTATTCAGTATGCAACAATATCAAAAACACACTAATGCAAATGTTGTCTACAACACTTCGTTGACAGTAATGACAAATATTGATTTTTATTCAGAAACGTTAACAATTATATGTCTCTGAATCAACAGCAATTTGTTGGCTTGGATACGTAAACATTAACATTCTGTGAGAGTGCAAATCTGTTTTTGATGACCTACAAGGAAAACAAGATATGACGGCGTGATAGAAATCTTGAAAATATGTATCATTAATAAATATTAAGTCGCTGGACTTTCAATATACGGGAGACAACAAGCGACGCAAATGCTAAAATTAAATAACGAACATAACACAATCCAGCAAACAACAGAC
The DNA here is from genome assembly GCA_019455685.1 of Philornis downsi. Lineage (NCBI taxonomy): Eukaryota > Metazoa > Arthropoda > Insecta > Diptera > Muscidae > Philornis > Philornis downsi. Next base: position 9,418 of record JAHXMU010030812.1, on the reverse strand, counting down.
AAAGTGGTATTGAAATTGTGCGAATTTTGTAAGATTCATGGCGCGCCATAATATAAATACCGATAATATTTTTGTCGGCATTGTGAATAGAATAATCAAAAGCCATTCTAAGTATTTATTTAACCCCACATTGGGTCAAAAGTATTAGTAAATTTGCATTTGCCATTAAGCTGTCATCGCATGGTTGTTGGTGAATAACACAATTGTCTGTGATAATTGTTTCTAAATAAAACACGTGGCAACCTTTTCAGTAAACTGCTGGAGAGTAATCAAAATGTGGCAACAACAATCAGTTATTTCAAGAAATTACTGGAAAATTATAGCGTAATTATTAATGTTGACACATTTTTCCTTGATAAGTTGAGGCATACTTAGAATTAATTTTAATAGTTTTCTCATTTGTTTCGTAGTTTTCTCTCTTGTTTCGCAGTTTGTCATTCCACTTGTAATAAATACCCAGTAAAAAGGGATCATCCGAGGAATTTAAAAAGATCTGCTGATCGTGATAAATGAATTTTACATGAACTTGTCATACAAGGGATGCTGTTGTTTTTGACACCTTTTCACTGTCTTTTCATCACCCTTTAGATCATTTTTATGGCAATTTCCTTCTTTTAATCAGAATTCACTCACAAACCTAATTAATTTAACAAAACATTTAAAACATGTTAAGAAGGACGTTAAGTTTTTGAATCTGAAAGAAAAGAAATGTAGGGTTATCCATTTTTCGTTTTCAAGTAAAGTTAAACAAAACACAAAACACACATAAAGCTACGATTTCGATGAAATTTGTATGTCATTATAATGCTTCGACCTTGCCATTATGTACGAAATACAATGTCATTTAAATGACTGCCTCTAGATTGGTGGCATTAGTGGATCCTCTTGAGGTTTCTCTAATGTCATTTTCGAAAAAATACGCCCGAATGACACCTCCAGACCATAATTCGCACCAAACAGCTACTTTTTCGGATGAAATTGCTTTTCCACAATCACTTCTGGGTTCTCCAAGCCCCATATGGGACAACTTAGCTTGTTTACGTAACCACCGAGTAAGAAAATGAGCTTCACAGCTGAAGAAAATTTTGTTTGAAAAATCAGCGTTGAAAGCCTGTTGCTGTAGCACCCAATCAGCATATCTAAGGAGTTATAAATGGTCGGTCAACATTAATTGTTGCGCAAGTTGGACTCAATATGTATGAAGGCGCATATCCAAATGCAAAATACGCCATAATGAGCCGTAAGATAGGTCCAATTGCTGATGAGAACGTCATGGAATTGACAAATTCGGATTATCCGCCACACCTTCGCTACCAGAAGCGTTATTTTCGGCAGTGCGTACGTTGCGATGATACGTAGGCCTAACCAAATCTGTAACGCTTCCAGTCTCTTCAAATTTCTTTATAATCTTGCCAACTCCTTGCATAGTATGTCGATTATAACGACCATGATCACCCTATAATGGACGAAAAGTGCCCCCGTTTTGAATCACCAATTTTGTAGTAAGTTTTAACTATTTTTACGCGTCTTTCGATTGTTAGACGTTTCATAATTGTAAATGGCAAGGCTTTCACTAAATAAATTACACTGCAGATGTTAGGTATTTAACAGCCTTGCCAGACCGACGGGTTTGGAGCCACTAAATGGATAATTCTATACCAAAAATGTTTAATATTCTTACAACGGCTGTCGGTTTCATTGCTAACTTTTGTGTAATTAAAAAGAGCTTCATAAAAAACAGAAAATATGCTCATATTATAGCATTTATGGAAGTTATAAAAATACTATTTTTGGAACGACTGCTTCTTTTGCTGCGTAGTAATACTAATGTCGGACCCATAAAATAAAGGGGCTCCTAAATAAGACGGGCTGATTTTGAAAAGGAATAAAACAAACTGCGTTCGAGGTATTAAAGACATTATTATTTTTTATTTGAAAGGTCCATGTATGTTATTATGTATGTATGGAATAAAATACGGATTCACGAGGTTATATCTTCAATGACTCTGCCACATATATATGTATACAGTTGAATTTGAACGATACCCTGTGTTATGTTGACTTTGAGGACATAGCCCGAATGGGTGTAAGCCTAAGTCCCGACTTAAAATTCGTTGAATTGAGGTCCGAGGAAACGCAAGTTCCTGTGCACCGCGAGGAATCGACTACCTCGAGTTCTCCTACACACTTTAAGGAAGACGGTTTCGGAGCGGCGACGGTTTCGTGCAAAAACCAAACGTAGCCCAACAGACATTAATTGTGAAATTTCATTCATGTTGTGAAATTTGAAACAGAAGTATGTTACTGTGCTACTATTTATTGTTGTGAAATTTGAAATAGAAGTGTCTTTATACTACATACTTAAAAATATTTCTAATATTCGATATATTCTCGCAATTTAAATCAAAAACTGGTCAAAATTTGTGGACGTAGTGGATTGTCTTCTAAATCTATGACAACTTTTATTATTGAAAACATAATAAGAGTGGCACCTCCTCATCGAGGTGACTGAAATGTTGCATAAAAATATCTTATGGTTATAGATCAGTTAGTTTGAAACTGAGCAAATTTGATAAAGTTGATAATTTCATTAAAAAACGGGGCTAAATCCACATATTATGTATGAGAAACCCGAGTTTTTGAGACGCCCATTTGTCTGGCGACGAATCGGTGTGTCGCCTACCATATAATGATCGCATGTGCCACAAATAGAGAATCTGGGCCAATGGAAATGAACCTGGTAATACAAGGATTAAATTCACTATTCTAAAAATAGGCATTTATCAGATTTTTTCTAATATTCTTCCCTTTTATTAGACAGTTCAAAGCAATTTGCTGTAGTTGTTGAAAGGTGTGGGATGGAACCATTTCAGTTTATATATGTAGGATCGCTTTAATTGTTTTTGAATAATGTTTTAAAAAATCTGACTTTCCCCTGAAAGGAAAGCTCGCTATGTTATGTATAATAAGAAAAAGAAGTTTTTTTGCAAAGGTCAAAAACAATTTGAATTGAATTTGAAAAACAAATTGAAAACAATTTGCTTCACACCGGGACAAATCTACTTGTAAAAAAAATTGGACTTCAAAAATGTTCGGAAACTTCATTGGCTGAATAAAAGCAAGCTGCTTCGGAATTTTATAGATAAGAAAATTAAATGATTACCTATTGCTAAGAGCATACTCCAGTAGGAATTTCGATGCATTACGAATGGGAGGAAGACGTTTCTACTACATTTGCTTGCTTCGCAACAAAACAGCGTAGAGTCCATGACACCGTATGGTGATGGTTGTTTAAGCTTTGGCCTTGCCGAATTTTTAACGCCTGTCCAACTTTGCCACTGTCCCCATTTTATATTGCCGTTGAAAAATGCTATGCATGATATAATGTTTCTGCATATTATTACGTTGGAAATTTGTGTTTTTTAGTATTTTCAATAATCTGGCTTAGAATAAGCGAAGGTCCCTAAAGAGATATACCAATTGGGGCTGGGACTACCAGTGTTTATCATTTGCCTACTTGTGGCACTCGCTGTCTATAGTGCCCTGGATATTACCAGATAATTATACGACCTTCAACCAATTTTTAGTAAACAATTTGGTCGGTTCCTTAAAAACACTTTATGAAGATTATATTGAATATATGAATTGAATGGCCAAGATCTTTTCTACTAGATCAATTTTGCTATATTTTTATGACTTAACTTGCATATGATTATAAGACATTTACGTGTTAAATTTCTGTCTCCTAGTTCAAATATTTTGGCCTCTACAGAAGTTGATTTTTACGACGATCAATAAAATATGTATTCTATGGTGCCTCAGAAAAGTTTTGGGAGTTATCACAATCGAAAAGACAAACTTATTATACCCCCATCCTATAACGGATGTGTGAGGTATACCGATACCTTTGTCGTCATACGAATTATGATTGGTACGATGGAGATATGCTGGCATTGACTCGCTGCATAGCATTCCATGTTATGTAAATGGACGAAAACGTGCCTGTATACAATTTCATTGATAAGGAACTCGATGTGTGAAGCGCAAAAGGAAGATCATTCCAGCGTTGGAAGCACCAACTTGTAGAATACATCAGAAAGCTTAATGCGAATAACGTGAGAAATAGTTTGATATAAGTTACCACAGAATTATTTCTAATTTTCAGTCACTTAGAATTATTTCTAATTTTCAGCTATGAATCAATTAATATAGGTATATTGACCCATTCCAAAAAAATGAAAACCATTCAAAAAGAATTACATTTTCACCACTTCTAGGAATGCAATCCATGTATACTTTACAGTTTTGAACCACTTCCAAAACCACAGCAGTGAAGTACAGGATGTTGCACGAATCCTGCTACTGTAAACTGTCGATAGCGACCGTCATTTAAAAGTGTTAAAGGAGTTTTTTGTTTACCCAGAGCTGCGCCGAAGACGTATCCGTTTCAACAGAATTTAGTTCCAGCACAATGGAGCATTTGCACACATACGCAGACCGGTTATTGTGGAGCTCCAACAAAAGTTCCCAAACAAATTAATATCAAGAAACTCCAGAAATTTTTCGCTGGCTCCCAAGATCACTTGACCTGACTGCACGGGACCTTTTTTTGCAGGTTTATGACACGCAACAGGTGTATAAATCTAAACCAAGGAATTTGACTGAATTGAAGCAGTCCATTTAAACAATAACTGAGGTGAAACCGACTTCATGCGATTTCATCCCTTTATCAAATGTGGCTTATGCGAAAATCAGCCTGGAGGTCATTATCATTTTCAAAACCAATTAGTTGTAAAAATAAAATTGAATTTTCTATACAATAAAATAAAAAAATAAATAAATAAATGAAATACATTGATTAAAACAAATTTTGTAAATTTCTTATTGCAGCGCAACTGGTGCGCCATCCTGTACTTAAAACACTGGCTTTATGCTCTGAAGTGTTTGGTTTAAAGTGTTTGGGAAAACATTTATTTATTCTTCTTTACATGATGACCGATACGCTGAGTTAGTCATTCTATTTGTAAAAATTGGAAATTACAAATTTTCAGGGATCATATAAAGCATTTATATTTCTATGTCGCTAAGAGCAGCCCCAGTACTGTGGGTTGTAGTCCGTCGTAGAGAGTATATAAGCTTCGATTGTACAAAACATTAGGCGCCCATCTAATTTAATGCCTGTTTATTGGTATGTTATTTATGGGAAACACCAAATACGGAAAACCTAATTTTTAATACGATTAGAAGCGCAATAGAAATAATATAGTAAAAAGCAATTCTTTTGAATAACGAAAATTTGTAACCAAAGATTTGAATTTTCATTACTCCTACCTATACATTGCGTGTGAACGTATGGGAAAGAGGCATCACAAAATAGTGATTCTCTGCTATGACAACCATATGTTAACTTCAGTTGTGATTACGAAATTTTTGACCACTTCCCCATCACAAAATGTGATGAATGTTTGCTTCTTTGAATGCACGTTTTTAGCTAGGAATACGTATATGTTTAATCATTCCAAATTGGCAGTTATACTCTTATTTCCATTTAAGCCTTGGGATATCTTACATTAATTTTGTCGGAGAAGGAAATATTTGCCAATTTCTCCAAAGTATATCTTTCCTATCCGTTGGTATAAGAATATGTACTCTAAATTATGACATTAAATGGTGTAAACTATTTGAGTAAATATGTGTGACGTTGATGTTATAGCTATTCAATTGAAATACTAAATTGCTTTCTCACTTATGGCAATTGATTTTTATTGAAAGCTATAATTACAAGATAAGCTGAATAAATAAATATTTTACATACGCACATATTCCTTACATTTGAATGAATTACATCACTCCTTCCTTATCCATCTGTTTCTAAAACATGTGAGTGTTTAAATGCCGCCTCTGGATGTTTTTTATGACAATTATTTTCTATAGCAATTATTTACAAACAATACTTTCGAAACTGGAAAGAAAAAACAAATCGTTTAAAAACAATTCTTTTCATATGCATAAGAGATTTTACTTGATTGTTACACGCGACCCCTGTAGGGGGTAAATTACTTTTGCATTTCGCAACACTCTATCCCAAGCTGAGGAGCTTATCGAAGACATGGAGGTGGTCCTCACACATGCACACACTGAGACATCTTCTCGCGTGTCTGAAGGTTCGTCTCCTGTCTGGGCCTTTGTTTTAAGGGAACAATAGAATCGAAGATGAGGTGGGAGGAAGTTTGCGATGAGTAAAGAAAACGGGATGAGGGTCATGAAAATAATTACTTTAACATATCTTAAAATTAAATATTGAAAACTTTTTATAATTTTACAGTTTTGAATAAAAAAAAAGATTGAATAAAAGAGTAATTGGAAAATGAATAATTGAATATAGGCTTAGTCATTTATATGGCTCTCATAATATTAACAATTACACAAAGCAGCAACTGTTTTTATAGATCTAAATATACAAAAATTTCAATAATTTAAGACTTTTAATACATTCCGTTGTAAGAGTTTTCGGATCAAAGATAACCAAGTAAGTAGTAAATATTGACGACACTATTTTGCTACCGGTTGCAAACGTCTTTGGGAACTCTTTCTGGAAGTACGGCCTGGTTTCAGACAAAGAATTTGGCTATTTTTGAACAAAATTTATTAACAAAGCCGAAACATATGCCAGGTTATGACGAAAATTTAGCTACTATCATGTTCAAGAAGTAAAATCTATTAAAATTTAGTAGAGACCCAGCCTTCTGTGTCAAATTTTACATCACAAATGAACGCTCGGTTCCGCATGAGCAAAAAGTGATTTAGTGCGATTTTTGTAATGTGCGGTTTTGTTGAGCCAAGAAGTTGTTTTAAATTTTGTTCCCGAAATGGAATTTCTGTTTAGGATGCTGAACAAAACCACTTGGTAACAGAAATTGTCGGGAGGAAATATTTACAATTGGCATAAGTAGCTCAAGAAAGATTGGGGACTAGTTGGAACCGAAAATCGGCCCAAACGGCTACCAACCCCTTCCGATGACAATCACATTCAATAAATCCGAGATGTGATTGTCAAAAACCGAAATTTAAAATTAAAAAAAATATATATTTAAAATTAATTTCATAAGTATCTCCAGTTTATAAAGATATTTTGGATTGGGTACCAAAAATACTCAGTTTTTCCAAAAAGAACAAAACCGTTACGTAAACAATTGTAAAGGCATTTTACGGGGATGAGACTGAAATCTGTGCTGATAGTCTCAATATAGTCGAAAAACAAAACCGTTACGTAAAAAAACTGTAACGCCATATTACGGGGATGATATTGAAATCTGTGCGTAATCTCCAAATAATTGATCATACGAGTAAATATCATGCCAAAGTCGCACCATTACCAAAAAAAAATCACGCCAAAGTCACTCAAAAACTAATGCTATCCCTACAATTTTCTTCGCTTATCGTGGTTTTATGCACTATGAGTTTCCTCCGATGGGTCTAGCTGTCAACAACGAATACCATTTAAGCGTTATGTGCCGTTTGCATGAAACAATTTTGCAAAAAGAAGCCGAATTTATGAGCAGACAACTCTTGGCTTTGCACTACTATAAGACTACTATGATCGACATAGATTCCTACGGCGATCATCTATACGAGTATATATCGATGATGAGCTAAGTATTTCTAGTTATTGCATCTCATCACGGCACGTACAAAATGATACAGCAAATTTATGTCTATATCGCACTTACAGAAAGAGATATTTGTATTTCAAGACTGGTTCAGTTTTTTTTAATATTATTAAATTATTTCGAATACATAACAATGTTTACAATGCTTGCAACTTGTTCTATTATCTTCGAATATGTTTTGACCTGGTCGGTTTTTAAAATACTAAAAAAATTAAAGAAAAAATATGTCCATGAAAACATTTTAAATGTAATTTTTATTTTTATGTCATACTTCCAACCGAAACGTTCCCAGCCGTAGTTATCCACGGATTAGGAAAATCTTTTTGATGCTGAAGAATTGTCTTCATCGAATTGGGTTTGTTTTGTAAACTGACTGTTTGTAATAAACCCCTCAGAAGTCCACGAAGGTTTAACGTGAGTCTCACCTTACCCACGGTGTGCGACACACTGGGCATATTACAATGCGATTGCCAACGCCCCCCTGGGATAGCCAAGTAAAAACTTGGGCTATCTAGGAAAAGGGGCTGACAATTGTGCTATTAACACATATTGGCAGCCCTTTCTTCGCATCCAGGAGATACCAAATTGGTTATGCTAGTATGGAACATAATCCCCATTGGCGGAGGTGAGGCCTATCTTACCACCTCTGCTACTCTATGGGTCTGTAGCACCCGGTTGCAATCCAACTCCACATTCGAGCACAAAGTCTCTACCAGCGATTTTGGTATCAACCACAACCCGCGTGATGCTTCCACTAGGGGTCCTACACCAAATGATCAGGCGGGAACTCAGTCCCGAAACCCCTCAGACAAAAAGAAGTGTAGTATGATCAGCAGATCTCGAGGCTCAATAGAATACAACTCTGCCGTAACAAGTCTGGCTGTATGATAAGTTGCGCCATCTTGTTGAAACCAAACGGGAGTTAAAAGGCATTCGCTTTCAACGTAGATCTGGAAAGAAAAACTCATTCAACATCTTTAAGTAACACTTTAGTTGTAACATTCATCAGTCGTTCTATAGTATTGAAACTTTAGCTATCAATTATATTGGTTAAATAATTTTTATTTTAAATGTGTTAAATTTTTTGTGAAACTACCACCAGAATAGAAAAGGATTCTTTTCAACTCCTCATTCTCCTTCAACATCTTTAAGTAACATCTTGTCTGTAACATTCATGGCTATTGGACAAATAGTTTTTGTTTTAAATATATTCAATTTTTTATGAAACTACACTCAGAATTGAAACGGACTCTCTTTCGACGTAGATCTGAAAAGAGAAACTCCTTCAACATCTTTAAGTAACATTTTGGTTGTAATATTCATCAGCCACTCTATGTTAGGGAGACTTTAATTCTCAATTCTATTGGACAAATAGTTTGTATTTTAAATATATTAAATTTATTTGTTGAACTAAACACAGATTTGAAAGGCATACTTTTTCGATGTAAATTTGGAAGAGAAACACTGTCGACATCTCGGTTATAACATTTCGCACCCTAAATACAAAAGGGGCACAACTCAAAATTCTCTATTATTCAGTAGAGGCAAAAAACCGTTTATGTAATGTATGGTTGCACTTGACATAAAAATAGATATAACGGCATTTTTCCAGTTAAAGTTGATAGTGATGAGACGGAAATTTTTATAGTAGTTAGAGATATGTAATGTGAATCAGTTTATGGGGAAAAGGAGATTTTGACAATATATATATATATATATATATATATATATATATATATATATATATA
>JAHXMU010030811.1:0-35766 GCA_019455685.1 Philornis downsi | reverse complement strand
ATATTTTGCAGTCGAAAAGGACGAAAGAGCAGACGTAGAAATGACCGATTTCGCTTATATATCCTTAAAATAAAAAATTGTAGGTGACCGGACATGGCTGGGTTTTTAGTATATATAACACATTCATCATATCTTTCTTTAAGCGGCGGTCATTAGTATGGGAGGTAACAAGAAGAGTATGATCAATCGGTACATTTTTTCAAACAATGTCAGTGATGATACAAATTATGTCAGTCAAAGGATGATACAATTGATGAGAATACAGATTATTGCAGTTAAGATATTAGAAAATGCAGGAGAAAAACTGAATTTCAATCATTTGTATGGAAGGTGCTAGAAGGTATTGGCCAATGTCGCCCCTTAGTAATGCCTAGCTACGATCTGGCAAAATGTTAACCTAAGCCATGTTTTAGAAAGTTTAATAAATAATCGTGGCAGTTAAACATAACCATAGAGATGGAAACAGTTAAATGGACTTTCAAAGACATGGAACACAATTCTTATAAGGTATTACATTCCTTCATGTACCAAATGATATACTCGTATGTCTCCATTCTCTTGGCTAAAAGTATAATTATATTGATTGTTATGAAAAAATAATCCCCGGAACTAAGAAGCGAAATTTGCCACCTTCGTCGGATACACTTTACGTTGCTCATTTTTTTAATATTATCACACGGTGCTTCAACACGCTCATCCTGGACCTATTCAAGAACACTTTGACAACGATTAATGCAACTCGTCGGTAATCACAACTCCATGATTATAGATTAGTGACTGAATCGTACGTATCCGGACAATTTCATTCTCATTCATGCATCATATTGTTTCTTGTACCAAAAAGAAATCAAAACTCTAGAACCTCCAATAAAACTTAACGTATATCATTAACTTAACATTGGTTTGCCCCATATGGCAAAACTTCAATGTCGAGAGAACCAACAAAGAAGGATTATATTGAACAAAGTAAACATACTTTTCATAAGGCCATCTCAAATTGCAGCATAATTGTAATTAAAATCTTCCAGCATTTACACAAAATGGTTCTGTCCCAGTAATGATTAAATCTGGAAACTCTGATGAAAAAAGTGTATAAACTTTACTGGAACGGAAAACTAACAGAAAACTAATGAAAATGCATTTCATTGAAAAATAAAAGCAAATATTCTTTTAGCTTTTGTTTGCGTTTCACTCATCATTTTTATTTGTTTTCATTTTTGTCTGTTTAAAGCAATTAAATCAGGGAATCAGGAAATGTTGGTTTAGTAGTTTTGCTTCACAAATATTTATACATGAAGAATAATCAGGGGGAGAAGACCAAAAATATAGTCGTCTCAATTAAAATTTGTTACAACTTTTACTGGTTTTATTACACGGAAACGTCTTCTAGCACATGCTGAACAACCATTACAAGCTAGTATGTACTTGAACATAATTAATATACACTCATTCATTATTATCCATTTTTCGGTTTCAAATATAAAAGATAGATAAAACACATATAAAGCTATGATTTTGATGAAACTTTTATTTTATTATAATGTTTGGATTTTGGTGTTATATACGAAATACAATGTAATTTAACTGACCGCCCCTGGATTGATTGTAGCAATGGATCCTTTTGAGGTAATTTTCGGCAACTTTTTCGCACATTTCGGCGATATCTCGGCGATGACTCGACGAATGTTGGTTTTCAAATGCTCCAATGTTTGAAGATTATCCACGTAAACACAGCCTTTGACGTAGCCCCACAAAAAACTTTAATGGCTTCTAATCGCGTGATCTTTGTGGCCAATTGAGGTCGACGAAATGTGAAATTACGCTCTCTGGAAATTTCTCATACAATAAAGCCATTGTTTGAGCCCCATACCAAATTTAATTTAGAACCTTTCTTTAAACCTACTCGGCATTACTCGGGTTTAAAACCGGATCCATGTCATTGATAGAAAGAATTCCCTGATTTGTGGATGTTAATGCTGGACATCTCGTATTGCGAAACGGACTAAAAAGTCCGAAAAAGCATATTTACATCATATGGATTCCCAATAACATTGAGCCTGATTTCATATGTACAAACGAGTAATAGGTTGGCAATGCCACGAAGTTAATACAAAACTAAATATTGTAGTTACGGGCCCTTTTTAGGATTACCTGAGAACGTAATATTCCTATGTTAATCATCGTATCGTATTTTCGATTAATACCATAAACAGTGTCGGAAGTCTTGTTCTCTTATAGTCGTGAGATTAAAAGGAATGAGATAAAATCATCTAATGATGGTATCAATCCAAGTCCAATGCCCTTCCGTTTCTACAATTTTCGCTTTTTATACTATAGGGTGGCGCACGAATCGTGCTACAAAAACAAACCGTAATAAACAAGGATGTTTATGAAGTATTTTACCCAAAACTGCGCCGAAGACGTATCTGTTTCGACGGCATTTGGTTCCAGCAAGACGGAACAACTGCACACAGAGCCATGCCTATTATGGCGGAGCTCCAACGAAAATTCCCAATCAGATTAATATCCAAAAACTCCACTTTCCGCTGGCCCCCAAGCTCACTCGACCAGATTGCATCAGACCTTTTTTTATGGAGTTATGTCAAGCAAGAGCTGTACGAAACGAAACCAAGGAATTTGATTGAATTGAAGCAGTCCTTTAAAACAATAACTGAGGCAATACCGACTTCAACCCTTCAGGTCGCAATGAATAAATTTCTGCCCAGGAGTCGCAAATTCGTGAATGTGCAAGGAAGTCATTTACGGTCTACCACCTTCAATACTAATTAATTATATAAAATAAAATTTAATTTTAAGTACAATGAACAAATTAAAAAAATTAATAAAATACATTGATTAGAAGGAAAGTTATTTGAATTTTTTATTGTAGCACAACTGGTGCTCTACCCCGTATATTACAAGGCTTACCTTGTATATTATAATATTTATTTTATATATAACTTTAACATTGCTTAAATGCTTACAAGTAAGCTAATTTCTTACTTCTAAATTATTCCAAAATTTACTCAGTGATTACTGACTGTTGCCTAAACATATTAACATTTTGGAGTGAACTCTCTGAAATCCTAGTATAAAATTTTCATATAAGAAAAAAATACAAAATTAGTTTTTCAGTTTTATATCGTTTTCGGTTCACCGGAATGATAAATCAATAAAAATCAGTCGAATAACGAACATTTGCATTGCTTGAGAATTGGAAACATACTTTTTTCAGAATGTATACTTTAATATGGCTACGGTATTAATAAGTCTTATGGCTATTTTTGTGTAAACTTTCAAAAATCTTCCATTTATGGTTTTAGAGAGAGACAACCTTAAAGTAGATTTATGCGTTAGATATACGCATGATAACAATTAATATGATGAAATTGAAAACATTTGTGATGGTGAGGACCTACACAGGTAAATGATATCAACGTTTTATCATAATTATATTTTATGCTTTCCATGTGATTCAGCATTTCGAAATTGACTCACATAGGGTGATTTTTTAAGATTTAAGTTTTTCAGGTTGGGAGCACTGGTTGGTAATAGCATCCGAACGTCATCTGTCAAAGTGAAAAATGTACAGTGTATTCTGCCATTTCATCATGGAAAGACTAACAAACGAGCAACGATTGCAAATCGTTGAAATTTATTATCAAAATTCGTGCTCTGTGACAAATGTTTGATGTTTGTCGTTTGATACCACAATTTTATGGTCGTCATAATCGACCTTCCGAATCAATAATTCGTGCTGTAATCTCCAAATTTCGTTCCAAATTTACTTTGTTGGACATAAAACCATCGACTTGCATGCGTAGAGAGCAAACCGAAGAAAATTTTGCAGCCGTAACGACCAGTGTAAATGACGATCGTGAAATGTCAATTCGTCGCCGTTCTCAGCGATTGGGCATGTGTTACTCAATCACAAGGAATTTTTTTTCGTCCCAATTGGCTGAATTGAACTTGGTTGACATGTGGTTTCATCAGGACGGTGCAACATGCCACATTGCTCGTGAAACAATGGATATGTTGAGGAATAAATTTAGTGAGCAGTTTATCTCTCGATTTGGCCCTGTGAGTTGGCCCCCATGATCTTGCGATTTAACGCCTCCTGATTATTTCTTGTGGGGTTATGTCAAGTTGTTAGTCTATGTGGATAAGTCGAACACTATTGAAGCCTTACAGGATAGCATAACGCGCGTTATTCGTGGAATACAGACCCAAAATGTTCGAAAAAGTGACGAAAAATTGGACCTTTCGAATGGACATTTTGAGACGGAGCCGCGGACAACATTTACATGAAATTATCTTTAAAACTTAAATGGCAAAGACCAATTTATCGATTCCAATAAAAAATTTTAATTGAAGTGGAAGTGGTTCCTAAATGAAAATCCTTTTTTTTTGAACGTTGGTCTCTTTGAATGCATTACCCACGAAGTACCATCACACCGTTTTTTTTTTTTAATTTTTGACAGTCAACGAAGCACCTTTGAGATAAGAAGCATATCCCCTTGAAACATTGTTCTTAGTTCTTGCTTTCTTTTTCAGCCAAAGTACGTGTAAAGTGACTGGTATGAAGTGAACTTCCTTTCGGTAAGGAGTGCATTAAGTACGGAGTATAACATCGTTAAAATCTCCGCCGCGGCTTCGCACGGTAACACGCATTTCAGAGGTCCAATTTTTAACGACTCTGCGTGTACAACCGGATACCTTTGAGCGATGGATCGAGTTATATTGCCTTTGGTCAGTCAACTGCGGCTTCAAAAAACCTAGAAGGTGGAAAAGTCTAGCCTAAAAGTCTAGGTTAAATTACACACAATTTAAAGCCCATCCGCTTGAGATATTGTTTGAGTCAAAATAAAATGATTATCACCGATCTGTTGCGCTTGCTGTTGACGATGATGGCCCTACCAAAATTGATTTCGCAGAAGTACGAACCAATGAAGTCGTTGTCCCAAATCCAATATTTTTGCTTGATATTAGGTTAGTCCTCGTTATGGTCAGGGGTTGCGTCATTGCAGACGATTTCTTTCTGTAGATGATAAAGTTTAATCACTTGCACGTGCTGCTTAGTTGTATGGCTTGGCTTGATGATTTGGCCTCACTGACTGAATGATGAATTGTCAATTTGGCAGAAGCCGCCAAAACACCAGGGTCCTCCTAGACTGTCAACATTGAACCACCATATTTGAGAAAACCCGTTACTTTATGATAGTGATAGATAAATTTAACGTTAACGTTTAACGTTAAATACATTTAACGTTTTCTTTTTGTCTACACACCAAGTATTAAATTGGTCGAAAATCTGTTAAAATGGAGTGGGTTCAATTGCAAAAGATTGTTGTACGTTTTTCTTTTTGCTACTGGTTTTCGTATTCTAAACCATTTATAGACAATTTTACCAAATTTCCTTAAACATTTTCGAAATATTATGAAGAAGTTATGATGCGTTCATATTTCAAGTTAATAGTTTTTTAACTAAATGGTTGCAAAATTTGTTGTCGTTGAGATTAAGATATATAGATTGTGGTTAAAGAAATATGTGTTAAAAATTTCGCAGCTTGATAAGTCACATAATAAAACAATGACATTCCCGCATCAAGTTTAAGAATGGCAGTTAATAACCATCTAAGTTAAAATGTTGAATCATCAAGAATACACCATGAACTTTGAGAAAGTGCCTAGACGTTCATCTTTGAAATTAAACTTTCAGGCATTTCTAATTTCTCTACAATTTTTTTATTATTTAAAAATGAGATCATGTGATTTTCTTGAGTTCAGACGAATTATATAATGTTAATTTTGTTTTTGTTCCGCCCCATCCTCTTATTTTTCCACGTTATAATTAATTCCCATCATTTCTCCATATAAAGCAAGTTTTTTCTCGACATTTCTTTATGAAAATCGTTTTAATTTAATTTAATTTTCTTCGTTATTACTCACGAAAATGTAAATCTTTAAAAATTGAGGTACATATTAAACTCTCATAAGGGGGCATCTCAAAACCTTCATAACCGCACAATTCCATTTTGAATCTCCCACAGCGCGCAGGTTTGGCATTCTTACCTATTTCACGTTGCATGCAGCAGTCGCTGGTAGTTGGTGACGGCGATGGCGATAATGATGGTGATGGGGATCATGATGACGTTAACTCGCTTTTTTCCATTGCTTTTCATCTTCTTTGTTGATACGTCTTTTCTCCCATGTTTTGTTTTAGAAATCATTCTCGGCTTTAAAATGGTTTCAACCCGTTTTTTACAACTATTTCAAATTGAAGTAACGTTTTTTTTTATTTCTCTGTATTACCATTTCGTATGCACTCTGTGTGTGTCTCCCTCCAGGTTTCGTTTCTTTACTATCGTACGTTCGTTCAATTTATTTTTAGCGTTCGTTCACTTTTTGATCTTTTGTTTGCTTTTCTCATTATTTACCCGTGAGTTGGGTGTCTGCCGCTCTACTTTGTGTTGACTGTTGCTCGTATTCTTTCTTCGTGGCTTAAATCCACAAAAAGTTGTATACTTCTGGCTTTAAGTCCCTGTTCTCTTTTTCATTTACTTTTCTTGTCTTCTGTCTTTCTGTCCAGCCGTTTCTTTTGGAGTTCGAGATTAAACATAATACGAGTACATAAGTTCTTGGTATTGAAACGTGGTTTAGCATTTTCCTTTGTTTTTATGGCTTACAAAAAAGGAGAGAGAGAGAGAGGAAAATTAGGAGGAAAATTAGATCATGGTTAAACTACTGGTTTTTAATTTCAATTAAGACGTTACTCAAGTTCTAAAAGATCAGAATTTATAATGAGCAAAAAACAAAAACGGTAATAAACGCAATAAAAGAAAACAGAAAGTCTTAAAGCATTAACAAGCACAGAGCTTGAATTAACATTTAACAAAGAAATAAGAAAAAAAAAAAAGAAAGAAAAACGTCTGTTCCGTATGAGCAAAAGGTGTTTTCAGCAAAAATTACTCATATTTGGTATAACAGGGCCGTTCTCAAAAAAATAACCAGTTGCTCCAGTTAAGCCGCACATGGGAGTCCAAAGTTCATGTGCGATGGACAACATGCAGTGGATGGAACACCGCAGCCGCAACATGTAGTGCCAACTTTAAAAATGTTGCCAAATGTAGAACAATGTATACAAATGCTAGTTATATGTTGCTAATGGTAGCTAAATCATAGTTACTTCCCATTGTCTGTGAAGGAATCAATATAATGCATTTTCTACAAAATGTTGGCAATGATTTTCAGACAACAGCTTGGAATACGCATGAATGAGACCGGAAAAAGGACATGGAAAGTTGAGATATCTTAACTTTCTATGAGCTTTCAATGAGGCATAATAACCGCTATATATCTAATTGAAGCTAGAGTCGTCTCTTCAATTAGATATATAGCGATTATTATGCCTCATTGAAAGCATATAGAAAAAATTTTTTTTTTCAAAAAAAAGTAAAAACTTGTTCAAAAGCCTGCCTGAAAAGAATGGAATCGTGTAAATTAAGGCAGACTGTTTTCGAAAGTAAATAATTGTTCACAAGCCTGCCTGCAAAAGAATGGAATGGTGTAAATTAAGGCAGACTGACATAAGATGGGTGCCGCGCTTGCTTTCAATAGAGCAGAAACATTGTCGTGAAGATGTTGCAGTAGAGTGTTTGGCACTCTCTGGCGGTGACACATCACCGCAATAAAACCAAATTTTTGAGTCGATTCATAACTATGGATGAGACTTGGGTTCAACACTTTACACCTAAGACCTCAGAAAGGAACAGGCAAAGCAGTGGACTGTAATGGAAGAATCCTGTCCAAAGAAGGCGAAGATAATTCCATCTGCAGGCTAGGGCATGGAGTTATTTTTCTTCAGAAAGAAAACCCATTAACTTCGAATAGTATGCTAATTTATTGCAGTGTTTAGGTGATAAAATTATGGAAAAAAGAGCGCATTTGGCGAAAAAGAAAGTGTTGCTCCATTAAGACAATGCTCTAGTTCAACTAACATTCATCAATGTTCTTTTGTCTTGTTGCAAAAAAGTTTGCGGACTGCCAAAAGGGGCGTGGTAAATCAGTAGGTTCTTGCTATCAGAAATCTTTGCCAAATCGGCAAAGTTACACATCGAACCGTACAGGAACTCAAGGAAATTCGTTCTCTGTTTTGTTCGCTACTAAACCTATCATCACTATGGCCGAGAAATCTAATGGAAATCGGAAATTGAAATTTCATTATTTCACCTTTAAACCTTAAGGTTGTATATAAATTGAGACAAAAATAACTTGTTGTAATAAAACCGCAAAATTTTGGTGGACTTTAACTTTGAGTGCGTTTTACTATTCTTCAATAAGCCAGGGAAACGTTATACAGTATAGCGCGCCAATGGTGCTACAATAAGAAATACAAATAACTTTTTTTTAATGAATGTATTTCATTTATTGTTTGTTGTATAGAAAATTAAATTTTATTTTATGTAAATAATGAGTTTTGAATGAGCATGGAGGCTCATTTACGCATATTCCTAAAGGGGTAAAGTAGGGATCGCCTCAATTATTGTTTTAATGGACTGATTCAATTCAGTCAAATTCCCACAAAAAAAGTCTACCGCACATAAGTCAGGTGACAGTGGGGGCCAACGGAAAGTGGAGTTTCTGGATATTAATTTGTAAGGCAATTTTCGTTGAAGCTCTGCCATAACTGGTCTGACTATGTGTGCAGTTGCTCCATTATGCTGGAAGCAAACTATTAAAGCGGATACCTCTTCAGCGCAGTTCTGGATAAAAAAACTTTTTCAGCATCTTTAATAACGGCCCCCATTTTGTGATTGTAACTCGATTCGTGTGCCGCCCTGTACTTATACGCACATTCATTTAATTCCCACCAAGTTTTTGTCTCATTTATATTATCCCCTTTCAATACGTTTTATATCTCTTACATCTGATTAATCGATGGCATTTCTATGACTTGTCATATTTACACACTTAATTAAAGTGTTACTAATTAAATTCATTTGATTTCCTTGGAGAAAGAGAACAAAACGTAATGAATCATAAACGAGATAGAATCATTAGCAAGTGGCGGTACCGGTATTTTCTTATTTTCATCAGAAAGTTGAATGATAGAATTACATTTACTGTGAAATTAAATTAAAATGAACTGTTCATGGCTTCAATTTTGCGAAAATCAGAGTTAATACTAGTAATTTTGTGAAAAAAAAAATAGAGAAATTGTAGAATATGTTAATAACAGAAGCAGTACAGATGATCTACGAATAATTTGCAAAAAAAGTTTTAAAGAACATTTGGCGCGTGTTTTTTTTTAACACTTTTCCCATGACATGCGTTTTATTCTTCGCGGATATTAATATTATTATACCATATAGTGGATAAAATAATAATGTAAGTTGGACAAACAAAGAAATTTTATACGAATTGAATTTGCCTAAGAATATATCTTTTCTATATATAAAACTTTTGCCTTACTGACTGACTGACTGATCATCGTCCAGGCAAAACGACTAGGACTAGAACCAAAGAATTTGGGGTTTGCATACCTCTTATAGAATTGATGCGTGATAAGAAGTGTCTTTCCTAAATTCGTGATTTTAGGGCTAAAATCTGAGTAAAAAGGGACAAAAGTGGTGCCGTCTTCCAGCTTAAATGGTCAAAGCTGGAATCATGCACAGAATCATATTTCCCTTTCAGATCAAACACGCAGTAGAAAAGGGTTTTTCGAAATACATGCTTTAACGAGTCAAAATGGAGTCAAAATAGTCAAAAATCAAATACCACTACCAGCTTAAACGGCTACATCTAGAATCATGAAAATTTGCGTCCATAATGTACTTCTGCAGAGTAGAAGGAAGAATTTTACAAAATTCGTATTTTTTTGGGGATTAAAACAGATTAAAAATGGGCAAATCGGGTACCATCGTCCAGTCCAAACGGCCAGAGCTAAAATCACGACTACAGATTGAATCATGAAAATTGGTGTCCATACACCACGCGATAAGAAGTACTTTTTCAAAATGCAAATCGTATAAAAAGGGACATATCTGGTGGCATCGTCCAGCTCATATAGCTAGAGGGAGAATCATAGAAATTGGTGCCCACATTGCCACTCCAGGTTAAATACCCAGAATGAGCGAATTTTTTAACTCTTAGGGGTAAAACAGGGTAAAAAGGGACAAAATTGGTACCACCACCACTAGGCTAGGTCTGGCCTCATGAAAACTGTCAACAAGATCAGTGTTTTCAAATTTCGTAGAGAATTGGTGCTCGAGAAGAAAAGCTGTAATGTCATTCTTAGCTTTAGGTGCAACTTGGGATAAAAGTGGGACAGAAACAGTATCAGCGCCCATACAAAGTGCTTGAAGTTAAAATCATGAAGCGGCATTTCTATACTCTGCCGTTTGCGGTATGCTCACGCCCAAAAAAGGTAATTTTGGAAATTTGTACTTTTAAGGGGTAAAATAGGAAAAGTAGTTGAAAAATTGGAGCTATCACTAGGAATAAAAGAACGAAACCTGAATCATCAGTTCTGGGTAAAAAAAAAAAAACTCTTTCATTCCTGTAAATAACGGTTCCCATTGATAGTTACTGCTACTTTCGTCAACGTACGAGGTGTTTTCAAAAAATAAGGTGAATTTTAATTTTTCTCAAAAAATATTTATTTGTTCATCAATTTCTATTTTGTGTCCTTCAAAGTAGCCCCCCTCAAATATAATACACTTGTGACAGCGTTTTTTCCAATCCTCGAAGCAGTTCTGATATGCACTTTTTGGTACGTCCTTTCATGCGTCTCTTCAATCTTGGGAACAGGAAAAAGTTGTAGGGGGGCAAATCTGGTGAATACGGTGGCTGGGGCATGATAACGTTGTTGTTTTTGGCCAAATTATCTCTCACAAACAAGGGTGAGTGAGGAAGTGTAATATCATGATACAAAAGCCATGAATTTGTTTCCACAATTCCGGGCGTTATTTTCGTATTGCTTCACGCAAACGGCGCATAACTTCAAAGTAATACTCCTCATCTACCGTACGACCTTGTGGCCAGAACGCCTGATGCACTACGCTATGGTAATCGAAGAAAACAGTGAGCAAAACCTTGACATTTGATCGAACTTGGCGTGCTTTGTTTGGTCTTGCCTCTCCTGAACTTTTCTATTGAGACAATTGGGCTTTGGTTTCGACGTCATAACCATATACTCGTACCCATGATTCGTCACCAGTTATGACCCTTTTAAGCAAATCTGGATCATCGTTGACGTCATTCAATAATTTCTGAGCGATGCTCATGCGACGTTGTTTTTGTTCAAAATTCAGCAATTTTGGAACGAACTTCGCTGCTATACGTTTCATGCCCAAAATTTCCGAAAAGATTGCTTGGCATGAGCCAACCGATATGCCGACATCTTCAGCAACTTCTCTAATTGTGATTCGATGATTCTCCATAACAATTTTCTTCACTTTCTCAACATTTTTATCGGTAGTTTATGTGCTGGGGCCTCCAGAGCGAGCGTCGCCATTCACATCTTCTCGATTTTCGGTCGAAAGCTTGTATCACTTGAAAACATTAGTTTGACTCAGGGTATTCTCACCGTATGCCACTGTCAACATTTCAAGTGTTTTTGAGCATTTAGTTTCATTTTTTACACAAAATTAGGTGGAACTTCTTTGATCCATTTTTTTCGATAGCAGAAAATCGTCGAACACGCAAAACACGTGTCGTATTTATGCCTCTCACAAACAAACTAAACATGCTACATGGATAAAACCGTCAACATATCTTCGAGACGAGTGTACCAACATAAAAAAAAATAATAATCGAAAGTCGAATGTACGTAGCCTGCGGAAATTTAAAATTGATCCATTTTTTTTTCTTGAAAACTTCGAAGGGAATAATTTAAACGCCGGACTACATTATCCACATGATAGTTAAAACTTCGTAAATATTGGGGTTCAAATTATTGCATCTGAATTTTTTGCGACTTAATTTTTCTCTCAGCAAAGACTGTTTTGTCTGTAGTTCACCTGAATATTATTCTATAATAAACATTCATTAAGGTCATAAGTTAGGAGGGCGGTCCCAAAAGTATAGACGTATACGATATATGGTGTCAGTAGGTTGAAAAAAAAATATATATATTTTGGTAAAAAATCGCAACCTTTTAGAAGTTAGTATAAGTTTCAAGACGCCTCGCTGTTTAGTACTTTTATTTGAGCCTTCAAAAGTAAACAACCTCAGTGAATTTGTAAAAATGCAAAAAATTGGTAACCGTTATGTTTTTCAATATTTCCATTTCAAAGGTCTCAGTCTAAGCAATATTAAAGCCGAGCTATATTCTACTCTGGAGAGTCTGCTCCTTCGTTTACGGCTGTAAAATATTGGGTAGCAGATTTTAAACGATACCGTATGAGCTACCAAAACGAACACCGTCAATTGAGATGCCCACACCAGACACGGTTAAGAAAATCCACAAAATGTTCCAATCCACATATATTTTATAAGATTGCCACTTTTCACCAAAAAGAATTTTTTCAAATTACTGGCAGCCCTCGTATACACAACATTCCAACCAAAATTAAAGCCGAGCTAGATTCTACTCTGGGGGAGTCTGTTCCTTCGTTTATGACTATAAAATATTTGACAGCAAAGTTTCAACGAGGCCGTACGAGCTGCCAAGATGAACACCGCAGTTGTCGACCAATTGAAGTGTCTACTCCAGACACAGTTAACAAAATCCACAAAATGGTATTGGACGTTCGTCAGCTAAAGCGAGAGCATTCGTAAACTAGCTGAAATGAGAGGCATTTCAAAAAGTGCTATACATCGTATATTGACCGGAGATTTGAAGATGAGAAAGTTGTGTGCAAGGTGGGTGCCGCGCTTGCTGTCAATAGACCTGAGAACGAACAAAGCAGTGGAACAGTCAAAGCAGTGAACTTGAATGGGAGAATGGTGTCCAAAGAAGGTGAAGACGGTTCCATCTGCAAACAAGTTCATCGCATCTGTTTTTTTGGGATGCGCATGGGATGATTTTTATGGGCGATCTTCAGGAGATTATGTTGAAAAATAAAGAAAATTTTTTCCAACTTGTTTGTGTCTTCTTTGTTAGATCGGTTAGTTTTGGTATCACCCTCGTATACTTATGGAAATGGAAGCCTATATATATGTATTTCAGAATTACCCCATTGGCACTTATAAAGTTCAATCGCAAAGGACTTAAAAGCAAGTTGATGGCAAATTCCACCATTATATTCGTAATCACACTTTCAGATTGATTACATATCCTAAAACCGTCATTACTCTTTGGCCAATATATGTATTAGATATAACTGCTCATTTTTCTTTTTAAATGAGCGGTGGCAACATTTTACGTGAACCATCTACTTACTTGTGTTGCTACCTCAGTCAACAATGAGTTGTTTTCTCTTTCTATGGGACTGGATTCCTCATTATTTCCCCCTTTGCATGAACAGAAGAACCTTAATTTGTGCTATATTTCAAAATTGTCACGCACTAAGATTTCTTTGCAAGTTGAAGCGCTGAAAATTCCCTCCCTTGAGATGAAAGTAAAGGAAGCTGCTGTATTTTCCTGCGCATTTTCTTTGTGGGAAATTTAGTACAAATATTGAACTGAAAGACACTTGTAATGCCACAAGGAAAGAGTTTGCAACCCAGCTCCTACACCAGTGGGAAATGACTTTTGAAATGAACAACGGTAGCAACAGACGAAATGGCGAGAGGGTTCTCTCGCTAGCATGGCGCGCTATCAAATGTCGGTGAAATTGCTGCTCCGTTTAAGTGCGACAGTCAGTTGTTAGAGCACTGGACGCAGGACGGGGAAAGCAGCTGTGGGTATTCAATAAATGCTATTCCTGGATTTAGTTCATTGCACCCCATCCGTGCCTGCATATTTTAACCGGGTTTGAAACAAAAAAAGTTTTTTGAACT
This sequence comes from Philornis downsi, assembly GCA_019455685.1. Taxonomy (NCBI): domain Eukaryota; kingdom Metazoa; phylum Arthropoda; class Insecta; order Diptera; family Muscidae; genus Philornis; species Philornis downsi. The sequence goes on along the minus strand of JAHXMU010030811.1, from coordinate 21,822 downwards.
TTTTGTTAATACGTTTTTTTTTTTTGCTACTGTTTAACGCTGCTCGCTGCAGCTGGGTAAGAAATCAACATACAAAAACAAACGAGATTGCATATATATTTTTGTTGATGGTGTTGCTATTTTGATTGCAACATACTTACAACACATAACAAATTGCAAATGTTGCAAGGTACTACTAGGGGCAGCGTGTAGGAAAGTGTTCATGCCGATGTATGAGTATTCATTGGAATATACATATAAATGTCTACATATGTATGCAGATGAGCATTAAAAATTTATAATTACAAATGATGCAGTATATCTGTCTGTCCATCTGCTCATCAGTCTGTCTATTCCACTGTACGTCCATTCGTACGTCTGCCTATCCATCTCTCTGTCAGCCAAGTCAATCCCCCGTCATCGTATGTGTGGAAACCCAGCCAGGTAGCGAGCGAGCGAGCGAGCAGTTTGAGTGATAGTGCAATTTATACAAAGCTCTAAAAGCAAACAACTTCACAGAAATCCAAAAAAAAAAGCTAAACTCGGCAACACGGCAACGTCACGCACTGCACATACAACATCAACTCCATGTAAACGTTGAGACAAGGAAAATCAAAAACAAGAAACGTTTAAAACGTCAGCTTATACAGTAGATGATCATAGATTTGTGTGAAATACTTGTACGTAGTATAATGAATGTTAACAAAAAAAAAAAAAAAAAAGAAAAAGAATCTCAACCTGAACAAAACGTTCACTGATTCTACATTTAGTTAGTGTGTGATTTTCTTTTTGTGATTTGAATACCAAGCATAGTATAGTATAGTGTATCTAGTTAGCAAATAAAAACATCAAATAGAATTCATATGCCCTCATATGATGGAGGTAAGGAAAAGTTTATGGCACGTCCCAAGAAAAATGTCATTGCTGTCATATTTAGCGTTGTTTCTGGAGAGAGGATTTTTGTTTACAATGCAATGTTGTCCATATCAAGCATTGCAATTATTGTATTACATAATAAAAAAACATAATTAATAAACCTTTAAAATACCCTTTAAGTATGGGAGAATATCTGAATCGAGTTTCGATAATGCTGTTGCATGTTTAGGTTGGTACGAGTACGAAAATTTTAATTTAAAACAAGTGAACAGGCCCCAAACTGGATAGGCGGACAGTAAGACGGGTACTATACAGCAATCAGACGTGACCGATTATACGAGTATAGGGTTATCTAAAAGCACAGTTAAATAAAACACACATAAAGCTATGATTTTGATGAAACTCTTTTTCCATTATAATGATTGGATCTTGCCATTACAATGTCATTTAAACGACCGCCTCTGGATTGGTTGCAGCAGTTCAACCTCCAGCGTAATTTTCGAAAAAATACGCCCCAGTGACACCGAAAGACCATAATGCGTACCATATAGTAATTTTTTCCGGATGCAATAACTTTGCATCACCACTTCTAGGTTCTCCGAGCCCCGTATGTGCCAATTTTGCTTGTTGACGTAACCACCGATTGACAAATGAGCTTCATCGCAGAAGGAAACTTTATTGGATAGAAAGCCCACGTTTGAATCATCACTTTTGTAGTGGGTTGTAACTATTTTTACGCGTTCTTTGGTTGTTGAACGATCCAATTCGTAAATGGCAAACCTTTCACTAAAAAATATATCACTTCAGATGACAGGTATTTAACAGCTGACAGCCTTGCCAGACCGGCGGTTTTGAAACCACTAAATGGATGTCCGTTTTGAAAGTAATTTAATACGTTCTCGCTTGAAGAAACCCTCTTCTCTATGGGCGAAAAACTTGATCAACTCATTTTCACAAGCCTTTCTTGATATCAGTTTTGTACCATTATCGGAAATGCTTAAAAGAGCTCGCTTACTGTCAAATCGGGGCGGATTCGATGAATTTTCCGTTCAAGCTCTCAGAAAAGGTGACGTGTCGTTAAGAATGTGTACGACTTGCGTTATCTAGGGTAGACCACGACATTCCTGTTCTTATTGGTCATTTTTATCGAATGGCCTGCTTTAATGGAGTAAAATGTCGGCAGTAGTGGTTCAAAATCTCAGTCGATAATTTCGGCTTGGCGATCATGTTCTCATGTGTGTGTGTGTGTGTGACATTTTTCATCGGTGGTCACTATCCGCCTCAGAAATGGGTCGATTTTGTTCTGTCTCTCCATACATCGACCATCTGCCTCATTTTCGACGATTGACCTAGAAAAGTGTGTCTAATTCTCGACGTCCTTATCATCAGAATGGAGTCGTTGAACAACCGCCTTGCTAATGCATTCGATACTTTATTGGGTCCATAAAAATCGTGGTGGCAAACGCGACGTCACTGATAAGTTATCTCATTAATGACGAAACACGTCTGATACAGGTGCCCAGGTTCACTCTCCACTTTGGCAAAATGTGTTTTCAAATTCTTCAAATTATAAAGTAAATAACATTCTCTGATAAGTTCGTAACTAATAATTAGAATTGTTATCTCTTTCTCTCTTTACTGACCTTGAGGTAACCTATTCACGCTGTTGCGAGAATGTGACACTTTCACATTACCCATATGAAATGAATAACTGAATGTGCACATAATCCATGTCGGAGGTTGATATTCGTGAATTCAGTTCATTACTCACAGGTAGTGTGCACTTGGCATCTAAATATTATCCATGGGAAACTCACCGGTGTGAGCAATTAATATTTGCGTATCATTGACAGTGGAAAACTATTCGCAGCGGTAACTCATTTCCCATGGTGTTTTTGTTTCAAAATACGAAAAATCTAAGGAATTTTCATATCTCCAAGCCGAAGCCTCTAACTATGAAATCGTTAAAATTTTTGCAAATTTCTAAGGAATTTGAACATAATATAAGATTTCATGCAGTGAAGTTGAAAAATTGCTCAAATAAAAATATGACTGTAACTCGGAAACGAAGTGTCCAATAGGGAAAGGAATACAATTTTTTTTTTTTGCCTCTGAATGAGGCTTATTATACGTCAGGCACACATAATACAAAAAAAAAAATCGCTAAATATGAGAATTTGCTAAAATTGGATTTCAGCTAAATAACATAATTTTGCGTATTCGTGAAGAGATGCAAAAAAAAAAAAAATTAAATTAAATTAAATCAGTGTAATACAACTGAAACTTCATGGATAGTGTATGCAATCTTTCCCTAATTTCTTTGGTTTAAAGCGTTAGCGATTGCTTCACATTCCCCTGGCCGATGCTGTACTAAATTTGTGAGTGCTTTATCCAATACCTACAAAATACCCACTCTAGATTTTAGGCTCGTATTGCTCTGAAAACAAGCCACAAATTTATAGCTACCACCAATATTGAATATGTAGCTATTACTTCAAATTCAATACATTCTAAAGGAACTTTAAACCAAAATACATTTTTAATGATTTTCCAAAATTGCAGGTAATAATTGTTGCCATATAGCTACTGATACTGAGGCAATATTGGAGTTTACAATTTCGCAGTAAAACAAATAAAAAGAATATAGTTAAATAAAAAAATATGTACGAGTATAAAAATAAATATGAGTAGAATAACAAAAGCAAACAAAAACGATAGAAATAAAACAACTGCATTCAGCTTTGCTCTTCAGTGGCACTTCATTTCATATGCACTTTTAGGAAGACATGTAATGCAAGGGCATCATAGTCATGCAACGGCATTATGAAGACCCAAAGACGATGGCGACTGCAAAGATGATGCATAGAAATGCATGATGGCTGAAATGAAAACGTATGTGTAGAACGGCATAGCTAGCGTAATGATGTATAGGGTGTCCCAACAAGAACGCAAGATTTAAACGACTGATGCAGCAAATGAATTGTTTCTCTGGCTGTATGACATGTGGCGACGTCTTGTAGACATTAATTTCTTCAATTCTAGGCACGAAAAAACTGGTTATCATTTCACGATACCGAACACCATTGACTGTTTGCGCTTGACATGCCTCATTTTCATAAAAAAAGGTCCAATGATTCTCCAGCCCGAAATCTACACCACATAGTGACACGTTGAGGATACATTTGCTTCTCGTGAATCACTCGGGAATTTTTTTCACCCTAAATGCGACATCAAGCCATCAAGATGGAAATGGGCCTCGTCACTGAAGATGATTTTATCGGCAAAATCTGCATTTTCATGTTGTCTCTCCAATACCCAATTAACGAACTCCCTTCGCTGTCCATGGTCAGCTGGCTTCAGTTCCTGAGTCAATTGAACTTTGTATGCATGAAAATGCAAATCTTTCGTCAAAATTCGCTGCATAGTGGATTTGGAGAAAGCAATTTGCTGAGCTCGGTATCGAATGAGGTGGATGGAGTTTGAGCGACATCATCAAGTACAGCTGCGACATTTTCGGTCGATCGACCTGGTCGAAGGCGCGTTGTTGTCTTTACATCACTAACAGGCCCAGTTTTGGCAAATTTATCCATTAATCTCTTTACAGTTGACTCTTTTGGAGCATTATTGTGACCCCAAATTGATCGCAATTTGCGAACTGTAGCCGCAAAACTTTCACCATTTTGGTAAAACAATTTCACAATGAGAATGCGTTGTTCATTCGTGTGGCGCTTCATTCACCTTCTACTAGCAAACACTAACAATTGTTCAAATGTCAAACAATGACACTTCGAATGGCGCAAAATTTAAATCTTGTGTTCTTGTTTGGACACCCTTTACAACGACGCTGATGATGATGGCGATGATGCTGTTGCATGGTAACTGGTATTAATGCAGAAAACGAAAGAATAACCTACAGATAATGATGATGTTGTTGCCAGCATTGGCTACTTTCATTTCGGAATGCTGATGATGTTGCACAACATACTTTGTCCGTGAGTGCACATGATGATGATGATGATGATGTTATTACCGCCTGGTGGTTTCCTTTCAATTTTGTCCCTTCTTAGTTTACTGCTCTCATCTCTTTTTTTTCGTTTTTCTTAAATTATTTAAATTTCTTCTTTTGCTTTTGAAGTTATTATTCATTCATAGTATCATATGTACGTACAATGCTCGTGGGTGCTTCGCTCTGTTGTTTAGTAGACATAATAAGTACTATTATAAGAATCATATGAATATGGTTTATTATTTTCTTTTGCCACCTCGCGTCTCATATGCCCAATGCTTCAACTCGTTCAACAGTAGAAGTTGCACCATCATCGTCATCATCATTGCCATCACCATGAATTTGATGCTGATGTTGCGACTGCTGCTTGCCGCTGTTGGTGCTGCTGTTAAAGTCTTTCAGTGTATTTGAAAGAGTACATGACTCCAAGGTATCTTCTTTATATTGTCATATACTTGTGTAAGCATATTTATATAGATATATGTATGTATATACATACATGCCACACTCGCTGCACATACATACGTAGATAAACATTTATGTAAAACTTCAACCTTTCAAATATCTATAGAGTTGTAATACCCAGATCTGTTTATGTGTATTCCTATGCGGGGACAAGTGAAGTGCTGGATGTGAATTGTTTTAACAGCTGCTTTAAAATGACAATATTATAAATTCAGGTATCACTTCAATTTGTCTAATTGCCAGCGTCTACTGATATGAATTTATTATAATAATCATAATAAATTTGTGTGCAACATTTCGTTTCATGCAGCAGCAACATAATCATCTCAAGCCGAGTACGAAACATCAAAAGTCAGATATGTTAATGTAATGAAGCTACATTAACTCATTAGGCATTCATATTAAAGTGTAGTGCTACGAGTAATGACGGTTGACTGACGTTTGTGTGTATAGAGATTTAAATTTAAATGAAATTTCCTTTACGTACACCTGTGAAAATAACTTCTTATTAGGCAGTGAGAGAGAGAAAGGGAGGGAGAGAGAGAGAGATAGGGACTAAAGGGCTGAAGTACTGGGAAATGGAAATCAAACCACCCTCGTGCTATGACAGCCTCTGCTGAAAGCTGTAATAGATCTGCAATCAGTTGTACAGGGTTATCCATTTAGTGGTTTCTAAACCGCAAGTCTGGCCAGGCTGTCAGCTGTTTAATACTTGGTCATCTGAAGTTTTATTTATTTAGTGAAACGTTTGCCATTTACGAATATGGATCGTTTAACAACCGAAGAACTACAAAAGTGGTGGTTAGAACGTGATTCAACACGATCGTTTTTGGCTTAATTGCACGAGAATTTTCCAGAAAGCGTAATTTAATGTTTTGGTGGCGTCAATTGGCCACTAAAATCATGCGATTTGACGCCGTTACGCTTTTTTTGTGGGGTTACGTCAAAGACCGGGTTTACGCCGATAAACCCCAAAGATTTCAAATTTCGCAGGTTACGTAAGTTCGACTTATTATTTTTTATGTTGATACACTCCTCTCGAAAATACATTGACGTTTAGTGAAAGGTTTGTCATTTACGAATATGGGTCGTTTAACAACCGAAGAACTACAAAAGTGGTGATTTAAACGTGATTCAACAGCATCGGGTTTGGCTTAATTGCACGAGAAGTTTCCAGAAAGCGTGATTTAATATTTTGGTGTCAATTGACCACTTTACACTACACACGTTACACTTTTTGTTTATGGGACTACGTCAAAGACCAGGTTTACGCCGATAAATCCCAAACGTACCGCCCAAAAATGTCCTTTTCTTTTTTTATTATTTATTTATTGCATTTTCAAAATTAATTGAACTAGCAATAACTTTTCGTATCTTAAACTAACAACTAATAGTTAATTAAGTCCAGTCACAGCTGGATGTTCTACTGTTACTGCTGTTATCTGCACTCATTCTTCTAGTATTCGGCTGAGAAACATCGTATCCCTCCTCCTTAATCGCATGTATCCTCTGTCATTTAATATATTATGGGCTAATGGATTTGAATGACGTTCCAGCTTTCTCAAATATGCTGTCACATACCTCGTGATCTCACTTTTCACCAATGGCACGTTTAAATCTTTGTGGATGTTCGAGTTCTTATTATAATACAGGGGCCGGCTGTCATCATTCGTAAGATTTTATTTTGGCGCCTTTGTATTCTTTCCATATTTAAAGCTGAGGCGGCGTCCTATAACTGTATGCTGTAGTACCATATTGGCCTGAAATGTGTGAAAAAGGAGGTCGAAAACTATCTCAAAAGGATCCACTGCTGCAACCAATCCAGAGGCGATCATTTAAATGATGATGTATTTCGTACACAAAAGCAATGTCTAAGCATTAAAGTTTCATCGCAATCATAGTTTAATGAGAGTTTTATTAAACTTTACTTTTCAAACGTCTGAAATGAACTCCATTCTCTCCATTATCTATTGACTACCACCGTTATAATAATGTTCGTCCGTTCGCTCTTCCGCATGTTTGTTGAAAGTACGATAGAGGTCGCACCGTTTAAGCTGGGATGCACAAAGATGTCTCATATTCATAGGCAGCTTAAGTCGGCCTAACAGCAATAATTTTATCTCTGTTAGGAGCCCACCTCTTCAAATGTTTTTCGGCATGTTTTTCAGAATTTTCCCAAAACTTTTACTATTTTTGTACGGTAGTTAAAAGCAATGTGTGATGGTAACGGTAGTTGTTCTGGAAATAGCCGCCTCAATTCCTACAACATTTAAGAAACCACAACAGTTGTGATTGTGGTTATTGAAAAATACCAGAAAAAGACGCATTTTTATTGCAAAAGTGGGCTAATCGATATATAATGCTTGATAAGAGTTTGTTTCTGTCACGCCCATATAGCTAGGTTCGGTACAATATCCTCTATACTGTGGGCAGCAAATTTTCATAACTTGAACTAATCGACCGGCAAGGAAAATAATTTGTCCATACAAAGACTGAATACAACTTTGGCATAATGGGTACTTTTAATGTTTTTTTTTTTTAACAATTATGGCAATTCATTCATTCATTCATTAATTAAGAGCTATATATGGTAGGAGTTAATGGATACCGGAAAAGGATATCACGGCTCATAAAGTTTTTAATGAAACGCATCAAAGATGGGTGTGATTATTGAGAATTACTGGCAAAGATATAAAAATCAATATACCCTGCATAAGAAGAATGAGTTTTCGAGTTATCTGACGATGCGCCAGCACGTCGCCCACTTTGTCGTGGCTCTCCAATATCTCGCCTGAGACAAATTGATTCAGTAGGAAAGAACTTATTCATTTAAGGACTGGAAATAGTCCTATCACTGAAAATACTACATACTGGCCGTCCCAACGACGTGATGATAGCGTGATTATTGAAAAATACTAAAAAATACAAAAATTAAGAAAAAACACAAAAAAAGAAGACGATTTCGAGAAACATACCTATGGGACGATGGGTCGGTGAAGTGTTCACTACAATGTATGGTAGTGGCCGCATAAACTGTGTACCGGCCGGCCTGTAAACTTCTGAAAATGGTCCTATCCCAGAAAACACTGCATACTAACCGTCCCAACAACGTGATGATAGCATGATTATTGAAAAGTACTAAAAAATATGAAAACTAAGAAAAAACACAAAATCGATATATGAGTATTATGTGTGGGAGAAAGTCGATTTCGACAAACCTACCTATTTGACGATGGGTCGGTACATTGTCCACGACAATCCATGTTAGTGGCCATGTAAACTGTGCACAGATCGGCCTGCAAACTTTCCAACTGCAAACCTATCTGATTTAGAAATCAATACAATGGGCACAAACTTAGATTGGTGGTGTCTGTCATTTGGAAATACCAGAGTTAAGTTCGATTTTCTGAAAATCGGGCAATCTGTATGGCTGGTATCAGAAGCGCCGTAACAATGCAGTCCATTTTCATTTTCTGACCCAGGTTTATTAAGCTCTTGACGAATACTAGATAATAATAGCAAGATATTAATCTATGAATATATGGGCTAAATCGCTCATTGGCTTCTCGCTCAATCCTTTTTCTAATTTCGCCAAGGATTATAAAGCAATTGGAAGAAACTTAGATTGCTGCGGCCTAAGAATAAGAAACTGTGGAGGTTAATTGCATTTCAGCGAATCGGCCAATTTTCATAGGGGATACCAAAAGCGATGGTTCAATTGCAAAATATTGGACAAAATTTAACAAATATAAGGATTTACGACGTCAACTTAAAATACTTTCAGAGAAACATTATTTGTTATTTTAAATGCTCCCTTTTGTTGTTTCTATACAGGGTGGCTGCTGAATGTTGCTACCTAGGTGTTAATTAAAGACGTTGAAAGAATATTTCTTTTCAAAACTACACCGAAAGGGAATTCATTTTAAATCTGTATGCTTTCGCACACGAGGGTCAACTTATCAACTAGATAGACTGGTTATGACAGAATTATAGGGAAAATCCCACAGTAATCTAACAGCAAGGATTTTCGTAGAGTCGTAATCTTACTGCACCTGATTTTTCCTCTTGACTTTATTGCAAATGGGAAGTTTACAAACTAAAATAAAAGAAAACTTTCGATAATTTAAAGCATTAGGAAAACTCAACAGTCACCCTGTATATACCTAAATTCTTTCGTATGAATATATAGGTATAACCGGGTCGTACAAATTTGTGAAAAAAATTTGGAATTATTATTTCTTCGTGAGAATTATTTACACTCGAATTATAAAAATTGGCTCCAAAGTGCGTATATTTTGGGGTTTTTAGGGATCCTAAACAAGTGTTTACCCTAAATTGAGAAACCCGTTTTGGCTTTTAGGGCGGTCGCTGTAGGATACCCAAATTTGAAATTGAATTAGAAATTGTCTTCTGAAAACACATATCGTCATGTTGTGTGTCTGCAGAAACCACGAAAGAGGAAATGTTTCAGAGTCAGGGAGATGTAGGTCCAGTAGGAAAAGACTGTCTATGTGAGGACGGAATTCACGTCTGGGATAAGAAGCAAAAAATCTTATAAAATTTATTTTTTTTTGCAAATCAGAGAAAAATTCCGAACTTTTACTGAAAAAAAAACAAAAACCAGCAAAGTCGATGTATAAGGACTGTCCCATACAGATGGTGCCAGTATTTGAAAAAAAATATTTTGGTGAAAAGTGACAACCTTATGAAACATATGTTATTTACTATTTTTATTTAAGCCATCAAAAGTAAACGATCTCAGTGAATTTGTAAATATGGAAAAAATTTGTCATCGTTATGTAATTCTATATTTCCATTGGAAAGGTCTCCGTCTAATCAATATTAAAGCCGAGCTAGGTTTTACTCTGGGGGAGTCTGTTCCTTCGTTTACGATGGTAAAATATTGGGTAGCAGAGTTTTAACGAGGCCGTACGAGTTACCAAGGTTAACACCGTAGTGATAGTCAGGTGTCCATGCCAGTCACGGTTAAGCAAAATCCACAAAATTGGATGATCGCCGGCTGAAGGTGCGTGAGTTAGCTGAAATGATAGGCATTCCAAAAAGTGATATACACCGTATATTGACCGAAGATTTGAAGATGAAGCATTGCGCAAGATGGGTATTACGCTTGCTTTCAATGAAGCAAAAACAGTGTCGTGAAGATGTTTCAGTAAAGTGTTTGGAGATATTTTACCGCAATAAAGCGGAATTTTTGCGTCGATTTATAACCATGAATGAAACATGAATCCACCGCCTCACAACTGAGACAAAGGAACAGTCAAAGCAGTGGCCTAGAATCGTGTACAAAGAAGATGGAGGCGATTTCGTCTGCAAGCAAGTTCATGGCGTCTGATTTTGAGATGAGATTGGGGAAACAATCAACGGCGAATATTATTTTAATTTACTGTAACGTTTAGGTGACGGAATTATAGAAAACCTCGCATTAGATGAAAAAGGCATTGTTGCTTTATCAAGACAATGCTTCAGTTCACACATTCACTATTGCGAGGGCCACAATTAATGAACTAAAGTTCGAATTGCTTCATCGCGCACAATATTTGCCAGATTTTGCTCTCTCGGACTATTATCTATTTCCATATTTAAAAAACTGGTTCGGTGGTATAAGGTTTGGCAACAGTGAAGAGGTGGATTCTGCGGTTGATGGCTATTTTAAGGAGTTTGGCGGTTCCTACTATAAACGGCGTATAAAAGCTATTGAATATTGCTAGAAATTAGATTATGTTGAAAAATAAAGGAAATTTTTCCCAACTTTTTTGTGTCTTCTTTGTAAGGTCGGCAACTTTAGGGACTGCCCTCGTAATCGAAAAAGGAAAGCATGTTTTTGAAGATATAACTTAATACCAGATAATAATAACAACAAAAAAAACAACTCAAATTTTAAGAGGTTCTTCTTAACAAATAATACAATTGACATCCCATTTACAAACTCCGCGTCGATGTTAATACCACAGCGGGGCGGCAGCATTACCCGCAATTGTTGCCATGCCGCAAATAATAACGAATTATTTGGCGGCACGTAAAGTTGGCTGGTCGTGTTCGTGAGGCAAGCATCGTGCCACCGCCACACACAGAATTAGGTTTTGGTGACAAGGTTTGCCAGTCATAAACAAACAAATAAAGAAAAAAGTCAGGGGAAGTCGCAAAGACACGATTGTACAGTAAGTACTGGTACTTTACAAACACAGGTAGTATAAACGAAAAATTGGAAGTATGAGAGAGAGAGAAAAAAAAAAACAACGCTCATGGCTTGTTAACGGTAACTGCACATTACCACACACCATTACCAAAACCACCCAATATGACGACAATGCGACGCGATGCGTCGCGTCAACAAGTTGGCAACTCCAATAACAGCAACAACAACAGTTGCCAACAGTAAATACGAAGTGTAACAATAGTAACAAAAAATGGAACTTGACACAAAGCGAAAGAAAATAAAAGAAAGTTGCTAAGAAAACAAGAACGTGCTTTTATTGCAAAATGTTTCTTTGACATTCCGTGTTTTCTATAACGACTAAGGTTTGAAATTCAAAACGAATGACGTACGTTTGCATTTCATATTTTGCAGCTCTGACTGCTCGATAGTGATTCATGAATGAATTTCACATGATATCACAACAGGCTGTAGGTAGAATGAGCTAATAGCAGTCATCGATGTTATGACTCACAACATATTTTACAGGCTATTTGTTGCTTGTTGCCTGTGCTATTCAGTATGCAACAATATCAAAAACACACTAATGCAAATGTTGTCTACAACACTTCGTTGACAGTAATGACAAATATTGATTTTTATTCAGAAACGTTAACAATTATATGTCTCTGAATCAACAGCAATTTGTTGGCTTGGATACGTAAACATTAACATTCTGTGAGAGTGCAAATCTGTTTTTGATGACCTACAAGGAAAACAAGATATGACGGCGTGATAGAAATCTTGAAAATATGTATCATTAATAAATATTAAGTCGCTGGACTTTCAATATACGGGAGACAACAAGCGACGCAAATGCTAAAATTAAATAACGAACATAACACAATCCAGCAAACAACAGACAAAGTGGTATTGAAATTGTGCGAATTTTGTAAGATTCATGGCGCGCCATAATATAAATACCGATAATATTTTTGTCGGCATTGTGAATAGAATAATCAAAAGCCATTCTAAGTATTTATTTAACCCCACATTGGGTCAAAAGTATTAGTAAATTTGCATTTGCCATTAAGCTGTCATCGCATGGTTGTTGGTGAATAACACAATTGTCTGTGATAATTGTTTCTAAATAAAACACGTGGCAACCTTTTCAGTAAACTGCTGGAGAGTAATCAAAATGTGGCAACAACAATCAGTTATTTCAAGAAATTACTGGAAAATTATAGCGTAATTATTAATGTTGACACATTTTTCCTTGATAAGTTGAGGCATACTTAGAATTAATTTTAATAGTTTTCTCATTTGTTTCGTAGTTTTCTCTCTTGTTTCGCAGTTTGTCATTCCACTTGTAATAAATACCCAGTAAAAAGGGATCATCCGAGGAATTTAAAAAGATCTGCTGATCGTGATAAATGAATTTTACATGAACTTGTCATACAAGGGATGCTGTTGTTTTTGACACCTTTTCACTGTCTTTTCATCACCCTTTAGATCATTTTTATGGCAATTTCCTTCTTTTAATCAGAATTCACTCACAAACCTAATTAATTTAACAAAACATTTAAAACATGTTAAGAAGGACGTTAAGTTTTTGAATCTGAAAGAAAAGAAATGTAGGGTTATCCATTTTTCGTTTTCAAGTAAAGTTAAACAAAACACAAAACACACATAAAGCTACGATTTCGATGAAATTTGTATGTCATTATAATGCTTCGACCTTGCCATTATGTACGAAATACAATGTCATTTAAATGACTGCCTCTAGATTGGTGGCATTAGTGGATCCTCTTGAGGTTTCTCTAATGTCATTTTCGAAAAAATACGCCCGAATGACACCTCCAGACCATAATTCGCACCAAACAGCTACTTTTTCGGATGAAATTGCTTTTCCACAATCACTTCTGGGTTCTCCAAGCCCCATATGGGACAACTTAGCTTGTTTACGTAACCACCGAGTAAGAAAATGAGCTTCACAGCTGAAGAAAATTTTGTTTGAAAAATCAGCGTTGAAAGCCTGTTGCTGTAGCACCCAATCAGCATATCTAAGGAGTTATAAATGGTCGGTCAACATTAATTGTTGCGCAAGTTGGACTCAATATGTATGAAGGCGCATATCCAAATGCAAAATACGCCATAATGAGCCGTAAGATAGGTCCAATTGCTGATGAGAACGTCATGGAATTGACAAATTCGGATTATCCGCCACACCTTCGCTACCAGAAGCGTTATTTTCGGCAGTGCGTACGTTGCGATGATACGTAGGCCTAACCAAATCTGTAACGCTTCCAGTCTCTTCAAATTTCTTTATAATCTTGCCAACTCCTTGCATAGTATGTCGATTATAACGACCATGATCACCCTATAATGGACGAAAAGTGCCCCCGTTTTGAATCACCAATTTTGTAGTAAGTTTTAACTATTTTTACGCGTCTTTCGATTGTTAGACGTTTCATAATTGTAAATGGCAAGGCTTTCACTAAATAAATTACACTGCAGATGTTAGGTATTTAACAGCCTTGCCAGACCGACGGGTTTGGAGCCACTAAATGGATAATTCTATACCAAAAATGTTTAATATTCTTACAACGGCTGTCGGTTTCATTGCTAACTTTTGTGTAATTAAAAAGAGCTTCATAAAAAACAGAAAATATGCTCATATTATAGCATTTATGGAAGTTATAAAAATACTATTTTTGGAACGACTGCTTCTTTTGCTGCGTAGTAATACTAATGTCGGACCCATAAAATAAAGGGGCTCCTAAATAAGACGGGCTGATTTTGAAAAGGAATAAAACAAACTGCGTTCGAGGTATTAAAGACATTATTATTTTTTATTTGAAAGGTCCATGTATGTTATTATGTATGTATGGAATAAAATACGGATTCACGAGGTTATATCTTCAATGACTCTGCCACATATATATGTATACAGTTGAATTTGAACGATACCCTGTGTTATGTTGACTTTGAGGACATAGCCCGAATGGGTGTAAGCCTAAGTCCCGACTTAAAATTCGTTGAATTGAGGTCCGAGGAAACGCAAGTTCCTGTGCACCGCGAGGAATCGACTACCTCGAGTTCTCCTACACACTTTAAGGAAGACGGTTTCGGAGCGGCGACGGTTTCGTGCAAAAACCAAACGTAGCCCAACAGACATTAATTGTGAAATTTCATTCATGTTGTGAAATTTGAAACAGAAGTATGTTACTGTGCTACTATTTATTGTTGTGAAATTTGAAATAGAAGTGTCTTTATACTACATACTTAAAAATATTTCTAATATTCGATATATTCTCGCAATTTAAATCAAAAACTGGTCAAAATTTGTGGACGTAGTGGATTGTCTTCTAAATCTATGACAACTTTTATTATTGAAAACATAATAAGAGTGGCACCTCCTCATCGAGGTGACTGAAATGTTGCATAAAAATATCTTATGGTTATAGATCAGTTAGTTTGAAACTGAGCAAATTTGATAAAGTTGATAATTTCATTAAAAAACGGGGCTAAATCCACATATTATGTATGAGAAACCCGAGTTTTTGAGACGCCCATTTGTCTGGCGACGAATCGGTGTGTCGCCTACCATATAATGATCGCATGTGCCACAAATAGAGAATCTGGGCCAATGGAAATGAACCTGGTAATACAAGGATTAAATTCACTATTCTAAAAATAGGCATTTATCAGATTTTTTCTAATATTCTTCCCTTTTATTAGACAGTTCAAAGCAATTTGCTGTAGTTGTTGAAAGGTGTGGGATGGAACCATTTCAGTTTATATATGTAGGATCGCTTTAATTGTTTTTGAATAATGTTTTAAAAAATCTGACTTTCCCCTGAAAGGAAAGCTCGCTATGTTATGTATAATAAGAAAAAGAAGTTTTTTTGCAAAGGTCAAAAACAATTTGAATTGAATTTGAAAAACAAATTGAAAACAATTTGCTTCACACCGGGACAAATCTACTTGTAAAAAAAATTGGACTTCAAAAATGTTCGGAAACTTCATTGGCTGAATAAAAGCAAGCTGCTTCGGAATTTTATAGATAAGAAAATTAAATGATTACCTATTGCTAAGAGCATACTCCAGTAGGAATTTCGATGCATTACGAATGGGAGGAAGACGTTTCTACTACATTTGCTTGCTTCGCAACAAAACAGCGTAGAGTCCATGACACCGTATGGTGATGGTTGTTTAAGCTTTGGCCTTGCCGAATTTTTAACGCCTGTCCAACTTTGCCACTGTCCCCATTTTATATTGCCGTTGAAAAATGCTATGCATGATATAATGTTTCTGCATATTATTACGTTGGAAATTTGTGTTTTTTAGTATTTTCAATAATCTGGCTTAGAATAAGCGAAGGTCCCTAAAGAGATATACCAATTGGGGCTGGGACTACCAGTGTTTATCATTTGCCTACTTGTGGCACTCGCTGTCTATAGTGCCCTGGATATTACCAGATAATTATACGACCTTCAACCAATTTTTAGTAAACAATTTGGTCGGTTCCTTAAAAACACTTTATGAAGATTATATTGAATATATGAATTGAATGGCCAAGATCTTTTCTACTAGATCAATTTTGCTATATTTTTATGACTTAACTTGCATATGATTATAAGACATTTACGTGTTAAATTTCTGTCTCCTAGTTCAAATATTTTGGCCTCTACAGAAGTTGATTTTTACGACGATCAATAAAATATGTATTCTATGGTGCCTCAGAAAAGTTTTGGGAGTTATCACAATCGAAAAGACAAACTTATTATACCCCCATCCTATAACGGATGTGTGAGGTATACCGATACCTTTGTCGTCATACGAATTATGATTGGTACGATGGAGATATGCTGGCATTGACTCGCTGCATAGCATTCCATGTTATGTAAATGGACGAAAACGTGCCTGTATACAATTTCATTGATAAGGAACTCGATGTGTGAAGCGCAAAAGGAAGATCATTCCAGCGTTGGAAGCACCAACTTGTAGAATACATCAGAAAGCTTAATGCGAATAACGTGAGAAATAGTTTGATATAAGTTACCACAGAATTATTTCTAATTTTCAGTCACTTAGAATTATTTCTAATTTTCAGCTATGAATCAATTAATATAGGTATATTGACCCATTCCAAAAAAATGAAAACCATTCAAAAAGAATTACATTTTCACCACTTCTAGGAATGCAATCCATGTATACTTTACAGTTTTGAACCACTTCCAAAACCACAGCAGTGAAGTACAGGATGTTGCACGAATCCTGCTACTGTAAACTGTCGATAGCGACCGTCATTTAAAAGTGTTAAAGGAGTTTTTTGTTTACCCAGAGCTGCGCCGAAGACGTATCCGTTTCAACAGAATTTAGTTCCAGCACAATGGAGCATTTGCACACATACGCAGACCGGTTATTGTGGAGCTCCAACAAAAGTTCCCAAACAAATTAATATCAAGAAACTCCAGAAATTTTTCGCTGGCTCCCAAGATCACTTGACCTGACTGCACGGGACCTTTTTTTGCAGGTTTATGACACGCAACAGGTGTATAAATCTAAACCAAGGAATTTGACTGAATTGAAGCAGTCCATTTAAACAATAACTGAGGTGAAACCGACTTCATGCGATTTCATCCCTTTATCAAATGTGGCTTATGCGAAAATCAGCCTGGAGGTCATTATCATTTTCAAAACCAATTAGTTGTAAAAATAAAATTGAATTTTCTATACAATAAAATAAAAAAATAAATAAATAAATGAAATACATTGATTAAAACAAATTTTGTAAATTTCTTATTGCAGCGCAACTGGTGCGCCATCCTGTACTTAAAACACTGGCTTTATGCTCTGAAGTGTTTGGTTTAAAGTGTTTGGGAAAACATTTATTTATTCTTCTTTACATGATGACCGATACGCTGAGTTAGTCATTCTATTTGTAAAAATTGGAAATTACAAATTTTCAGGGATCATATAAAGCATTTATATTTCTATGTCGCTAAGAGCAGCCCCAGTACTGTGGGTTGTAGTCCGTCGTAGAGAGTATATAAGCTTCGATTGTACAAAACATTAGGCGCCCATCTAATTTAATGCCTGTTTATTGGTATGTTATTTATGGGAAACACCAAATACGGAAAACCTAATTTTTAATACGATTAGAAGCGCAATAGAAATAATATAGTAAAAAGCAATTCTTTTGAATAACGAAAATTTGTAACCAAAGATTTGAATTTTCATTACTCCTACCTATACATTGCGTGTGAACGTATGGGAAAGAGGCATCACAAAATAGTGATTCTCTGCTATGACAACCATATGTTAACTTCAGTTGTGATTACGAAATTTTTGACCACTTCCCCATCACAAAATGTGATGAATGTTTGCTTCTTTGAATGCACGTTTTTAGCTAGGAATACGTATATGTTTAATCATTCCAAATTGGCAGTTATACTCTTATTTCCATTTAAGCCTTGGGATATCTTACATTAATTTTGTCGGAGAAGGAAATATTTGCCAATTTCTCCAAAGTATATCTTTCCTATCCGTTGGTATAAGAATATGTACTCTAAATTATGACATTAAATGGTGTAAACTATTTGAGTAAATATGTGTGACGTTGATGTTATAGCTATTCAATTGAAATACTAAATTGCTTTCTCACTTATGGCAATTGATTTTTATTGAAAGCTATAATTACAAGATAAGCTGAATAAATAAATATTTTACATACGCACATATTCCTTACATTTGAATGAATTACATCACTCCTTCCTTATCCATCTGTTTCTAAAACATGTGAGTGTTTAAATGCCGCCTCTGGATGTTTTTTATGACAATTATTTTCTATAGCAATTATTTACAAACAATACTTTCGAAACTGGAAAGAAAAAACAAATCGTTTAAAAACAATTCTTTTCATATGCATAAGAGATTTTACTTGATTGTTACACGCGACCCCTGTAGGGGGTAAATTACTTTTGCATTTCGCAACACTCTATCCCAAGCTGAGGAGCTTATCGAAGACATGGAGGTGGTCCTCACACATGCACACACTGAGACATCTTCTCGCGTGTCTGAAGGTTCGTCTCCTGTCTGGGCCTTTGTTTTAAGGGAACAATAGAATCGAAGATGAGGTGGGAGGAAGTTTGCGATGAGTAAAGAAAACGGGATGAGGGTCATGAAAATAATTACTTTAACATATCTTAAAATTAAATATTGAAAACTTTTTATAATTTTACAGTTTTGAATAAAAAAAAAGATTGAATAAAAGAGTAATTGGAAAATGAATAATTGAATATAGGCTTAGTCATTTATATGGCTCTCATAATATTAACAATTACACAAAGCAGCAACTGTTTTTATAGATCTAAATATACAAAAATTTCAATAATTTAAGACTTTTAATACATTCCGTTGTAAGAGTTTTCGGATCAAAGATAACCAAGTAAGTAGTAAATATTGACGACACTATTTTGCTACCGGTTGCAAACGTCTTTGGGAACTCTTTCTGGAAGTACGGCCTGGTTTCAGACAAAGAATTTGGCTATTTTTGAACAAAATTTATTAACAAAGCCGAAACATATGCCAGGTTATGACGAAAATTTAGCTACTATCATGTTCAAGAAGTAAAATCTATTAAAATTTAGTAGAGACCCAGCCTTCTGTGTCAAATTTTACATCACAAATGAACGCTCGGTTCCGCATGAGCAAAAAGTGATTTAGTGCGATTTTTGTAATGTGCGGTTTTGTTGAGCCAAGAAGTTGTTTTAAATTTTGTTCCCGAAATGGAATTTCTGTTTAGGATGCTGAACAAAACCACTTGGTAACAGAAATTGTCGGGAGGAAATATTTACAATTGGCATAAGTAGCTCAAGAAAGATTGGGGACTAGTTGGAACCGAAAATCGGCCCAAACGGCTACCAACCCCTTCCGATGACAATCACATTCAATAAATCCGAGATGTGATTGTCAAAAACCGAAATTTAAAATTAAAAAAAATATATATTTAAAATTAATTTCATAAGTATCTCCAGTTTATAAAGATATTTTGGATTGGGTACCAAAAATACTCAGTTTTTCCAAAAAGAACAAAACCGTTACGTAAACAATTGTAAAGGCATTTTACGGGGATGAGACTGAAATCTGTGCTGATAGTCTCAATATAGTCGAAAAACAAAACCGTTACGTAAAAAAACTGTAACGCCATATTACGGGGATGATATTGAAATCTGTGCGTAATCTCCAAATAATTGATCATACGAGTAAATATCATGCCAAAGTCGCACCATTACCAAAAAAAAATCACGCCAAAGTCACTCAAAAACTAATGCTATCCCTACAATTTTCTTCGCTTATCGTGGTTTTATGCACTATGAGTTTCCTCCGATGGGTCTAGCTGTCAACAACGAATACCATTTAAGCGTTATGTGCCGTTTGCATGAAACAATTTTGCAAAAAGAAGCCGAATTTATGAGCAGACAACTCTTGGCTTTGCACTACTATAAGACTACTATGATCGACATAGATTCCTACGGCGATCATCTATACGAGTATATATCGATGATGAGCTAAGTATTTCTAGTTATTGCATCTCATCACGGCACGTACAAAATGATACAGCAAATTTATGTCTATATCGCACTTACAGAAAGAGATATTTGTATTTCAAGACTGGTTCAGTTTTTTTTAATATTATTAAATTATTTCGAATACATAACAATGTTTACAATGCTTGCAACTTGTTCTATTATCTTCGAATATGTTTTGACCTGGTCGGTTTTTAAAATACTAAAAAAATTAAAGAAAAAATATGTCCATGAAAACATTTTAAATGTAATTTTTATTTTTATGTCATACTTCCAACCGAAACGTTCCCAGCCGTAGTTATCCACGGATTAGGAAAATCTTTTTGATGCTGAAGAATTGTCTTCATCGAATTGGGTTTGTTTTGTAAACTGACTGTTTGTAATAAACCCCTCAGAAGTCCACGAAGGTTTAACGTGAGTCTCACCTTACCCACGGTGTGCGACACACTGGGCATATTACAATGCGATTGCCAACGCCCCCCTGGGATAGCCAAGTAAAAACTTGGGCTATCTAGGAAAAGGGGCTGACAATTGTGCTATTAACACATATTGGCAGCCCTTTCTTCGCATCCAGGAGATACCAAATTGGTTATGCTAGTATGGAACATAATCCCCATTGGCGGAGGTGAGGCCTATCTTACCACCTCTGCTACTCTATGGGTCTGTAGCACCCGGTTGCAATCCAACTCCACATTCGAGCACAAAGTCTCTACCAGCGATTTTGGTATCAACCACAACCCGCGTGATGCTTCCACTAGGGGTCCTACACCAAATGATCAGGCGGGAACTCAGTCCCGAAACCCCTCAGACAAAAAGAAGTGTAGTATGATCAGCAGATCTCGAGGCTCAATAGAATACAACTCTGCCGTAACAAGTCTGGCTGTATGATAAGTTGCGCCATCTTGTTGAAACCAAACGGGAGTTAAAAGGCATTCGCTTTCAACGTAGATCTGGAAAGAAAAACTCATTCAACATCTTTAAGTAACACTTTAGTTGTAACATTCATCAGTCGTTCTATAGTATTGAAACTTTAGCTATCAATTATATTGGTTAAATAATTTTTATTTTAAATGTGTTAAATTTTTTGTGAAACTACCACCAGAATAGAAAAGGATTCTTTTCAACTCCTCATTCTCCTTCAACATCTTTAAGTAACATCTTGTCTGTAACATTCATGGCTATTGGACAAATAGTTTTTGTTTTAAATATATTCAATTTTTTATGAAACTACACTCAGAATTGAAACGGACTCTCTTTCGACGTAGATCTGAAAAGAGAAACTCCTTCAACATCTTTAAGTAACATTTTGGTTGTAATATTCATCAGCCACTCTATGTTAGGGAGACTTTAATTCTCAATTCTATTGGACAAATAGTTTGTATTTTAAATATATTAAATTTATTTGTTGAACTAAACACAGATTTGAAAGGCATACTTTTTCGATGTAAATTTGGAAGAGAAACACTGTCGACATCTCGGTTATAACATTTCGCACCCTAAATACAAAAGGGGCACAACTCAAAATTCTCTATTATTCAGTAGAGGCAAAAAACCGTTTATGTAATGTATGGTTGCACTTGACATAAAAATAGATATAACGGCATTTTTCCAGTTAAAGTTGATAGTGATGAGACGGAAATTTTTATAGTAGTTAGAGATATGTAATGTGAATCAGTTTATGGGGAAAAGGAGATTTTGACAATATATATATATATATATATATATATATATATATATATATATATATA
>JAHXMU010030808.1:0-27449 GCA_019455685.1 Philornis downsi | reverse complement strand
GAATTTCTCAAATTTGAAATGTGATATCTTGTAAATTATAAGTAAAACTTTTTTTCTAGTTCTGACACCACCATTATTGTATCACCTAAAATCACAACCCAAATCGCTAAGGAAACAGTACAGCAACGCTATATTATTAAAGCTCCACAGTTTTGAAATTGGAAACACCGAAACTTAGTTCTAGTCGATTACTGTCTACTATTCAAGTTCATGTTATAGTGAAATGATGCCCTTCAGATAGCTAAAATTATGGAAATTCTCAACTTTGAAATGTGATATTTTGTAATTTATAAGTAAAATTTTTTTCTAGTTCAGAAACCACCATAACTGCATCACACAAAATCACAAATTAAATCGCGGAAAAAAGTACAAAAAAGCTATATTATTAAAGTATTACAGCTGTGAAATATGGAAGCGATGAAATATAGTTCTAGTCGCTTACTGTCTACTATTCTAGTTCATGTTATAGTGAAATGATGTCCTTCAGAATGGCTAAAGTTACAGAATTTCTCAATTTTGAAACACGATATCTTCTAAAATAACAAATAAGGCAGAAAGATTGTTTCTAGTTTAAAAATCGCCAATAATTATATCATTTAAAATCAGAATTCAAATCGCTGACGAAAAGTAATGTAACGTCACGTTATTAAATCACCACAGTTTTTCAATATGGAAACTTAGTCCTACAACTTTTTCAAAATTTTTAAATTCTGCTCAATTGTTTTTACTTAACATATCTGCTATAACTTTCCCACACCCTAAAGGCAGCGTTTCTGTTTCAGTATCTTACTTTATAAGTTTCTCTTTCTTTTTCCTTTTGCATTTGTGCCATAAGGAATCCGATTAATTGTAAGCAAATGCTTATGCCTCAAGTGCATATGAATGAATGAGTTGCGTTATGTTGTGCTGTGTTGTAAATATACCACTTGAAATAAACAAAA
This sequence comes from Philornis downsi, assembly GCA_019455685.1. NCBI lineage: Eukaryota > Metazoa > Arthropoda > Insecta > Diptera > Muscidae > Philornis > Philornis downsi. The sequence goes on along the minus strand of JAHXMU010030808.1, from coordinate 26,508 downwards.
GCGTTAGTTTACATATGTAATGTAAAAGCACTTGATTCAATTTGTATCCTGGCACTCATACACTAACACTGATGATTCTAATCACACAAAGTGTGAAATTGCAGTAGCTGTAGTAGCAGTAGTAGTAGTTGAGGTACGAGTAGCTGTGCTAGTGTATGGGTAAGTGTGTGGAATTGTGATTGATTGTGTACTAAACGTAAGTGTTTGTTTTGAAAATTGAAAAATGTCTGTTTGTTTGCCCAACCAATGGTTCACACTCACATCATAGGTAGGTGTTGCATGTACAGTTCCAACACTGCAGCTCTGCATGCATTCGACTCAAATCGTAATTGAAATTAAATTTTCGACCAAACAAGTTGCAATTTAATTTCAGTTTTCGGGAAACGGAAACAGTTTACCACCAGTCAATATCCACATTCAACAGCAATTGCGCTTATGTTCTTTGGGTTTGCTCGTCATTCTTTTGGATTCAGTAATGTTTTACACAACACTTACCTAGAACGAAATAAGAAAAGAGAAAGGGAAAAAATTAATATTGTTAAAAGTTAACACATTTTTGTTATATGTTTTTGAAAACTTTTGGCAGATTTTTTTTTTGTTCTTTGTATTTTTCAACATACAAAATATTTTATTTAATTTTAACTCGGAATTCTTTGGTTTTATTTCCTTTTTTGTACAAAGTTATTTTCATAACCCCCCACCCTCCCACTTCTTATTGTTTTAATATTTATTTTATAATATTTATTTTACCAAGAAGTACAACTTTTGTTGCAATAAAGTTTTGAGGCAAGAGCAGGAAGAAAAAAAAGAATAGCGAAACACTGGCAAATGTGCGAGCGTGTGTGTTTGGTTAGCAAAGAAACTTTAAACAGAAGACAAGTTGTTTGATAAGAAAAATAATATTAAAGTTTTCGGCACGATTTATGCACTTACATATACATAAATATATAAATACATGTTGAATTCATGTGTGTGTGTGTATATATACAAAATATAAAAGGCAAATGCATCAAGAAAATCCTGGAATGCATACGAGGTGTGAGCAAAAAATAACCGTTATTTTTAATCTTTTCAAAAAGTACTTATTTATTGATCAATAATATCTTGTCTCCTTCAAAGTAATCCCCCTCACTTACACTTATGCCAGCGTTTTTCCAATCCTCGAAACACGTCTGAAACGCGCTTTTTGGTATCGCCAACAGCTCCTGTTTTGATTTTTCTTTCATTTCCTCAATCGTAACAAAACGCTTTCTTCAGTTTTGGGAAAAGGAAAAAGTCAGCGGGAGCCAAGTCCGGCGAATACGATGGTTGAGGCATGATTGCGGTTTTGTTTTTGGCCAAAAACGCACAAGCATCGATGTGTGAGCTGATGCGTTATGATGGTGCAAAATCCATGATTGGTTTTTCTACAATTCTGTGCGTTTCTGACGAATTGCTTCGCGCAAATGGCGCATAGCTTCAAGGTAGTATTCCTTATTGACCGTACGACCTTGTAGCAAGAATTCATCCATTGCAATCGAAGAAAACAGTGAGCAAAATCTTGACATTTGACCGAACTTGTCGTGCTTTTTTCGGTTTTGGCTCTTCTGGACGCTTCCACCGGGATGATTGGGCTTTGGTTTCAATGTCATAGCCATACACCCATGATTCGTTACCAGTTATGACCTTTTTGAGGAAATCTGGATCGCCGTTGACGACGTTCAACAGCTCCTGAGCGATGTCCATGCGACGTTGTTTTTGCTCAAAATTTAGCAATTTTGGAACAATCTTCGCTGCCGCACGTTTCATGCCTAAAACATCCGTAAAAATTGCTTGGCATGAGCTGAACGATATGCCAACATCATCCGCAACTTCTCTAATAGTGATTCGACGATTATCCAAAATCATTATCTTCACTGCTTCAATGTTTTCATCAGTTGTTGACGCGTTCGGGCGTCCAGGACGAGCATCGTCATTGACATCTTCTTGGCCTTCATTAAACCGGTTATACCACAATTGAACTTGTGTTCTGCTCATAGTAGACTCGCCAAACACCATAGTCAACATCTCATATGTCCTGGCACATTTAATTCCATTTTTTACACAAAACTTAATACAGTTTCTTTAATCCATTTTTTCGAATAGTAAAAACGCGAAGAGCACACCAAAACACGACTAACCTTTTTATCTGTCAAAAACAAATTGACAATCCAAAATGGCTGATTTTGTCAACATATATAACAGACATGTGAATCAACATAACAGAAAAAATAAATGCGAAAATCGAACATACGTAACTCACGAAATTTGAAAATAACGCTTATTTTTTGATCACACCTCGTACTTTGTAATGTTATTATAAGAGAAGTTTAGAAAAATTGGGTGTTATTCCTGACGTTAAAATTATATAGCATTATTTAGCAAAAATTATAATATAATTAGCGTTTTAACTGTACCTATGATTAATATTGAAACACACATCTCGTGGATACTGTTACAAAATGAATGAATGAAAGTCTCCTTTCCTATTTTGACTCTTTAACTGCTGATGAACAATGCATACGTTTAGGTAACATGTACTATTTTTTGATCACACCTCGTATGTATAAGAATTGATATATTTTCACACAAGTATGTGGCTATCTGTGTAGGAAGTCACTGAAAGAACATAAAGAATGAAGATTTCTACAATTTCGCTTAGCCTATATGTAGGAAACTGTTAACACAAGCAAGTCTATGCCAATCAATGTAAAGTTATGTCCATTTTTTGGAAATAGTGTATGGGCAAAGACTGCCTAATTTAAAATTTATCTGATTATTGATTGAAGAAAGTTTAGTTTACATTAAATTGATGATTAGCGTTTAGAAAAATTATCGCTAAATTACCAGAGTAGTCAACAAGGTTTTGGACTGGAGCAACAAAATATCTTTCCTAGGGTAATTTGGATTCGAACCTGTAATTGGGTTTTTTTCTATCACGTAAGGTTTTTGAGATACAAACAATGGTTTTTATTCGTTTTTTACATATAAAGTCATTAGTTTATTTAAAAATCAATAACTTTCCAAAAGTGAATGGCGTTATTTGAACGTCGTTTGTATTTTGTTGGTTCAGTTTCACGTATTAGTCCAGCAATAGTCTCCCAGAATGCTTTTTTCTGTCTCTAAATCCTTAACGATTTCTTTCAATTTTTATTAAATATTGGTGAGCACACTCCCCCTGTTCGTCGCTTAACGCACAAAGGTTTCTTGAGTACTGATTGGTGATTGTTGAAGGTGTTTTTCCGCCTTCCACTCGTTCTCAGCTGTCTTTGAAATGTTTAGCCAATTTTGTTCTCCGAAGGTTTTCTGCAAAGTTTAAAACTTTCCGTAATAGAAATTCGTTTTATTTTGTATACAAAAATTGAGACAATATCTTTGTTCCCTAAAATCACACATTGTAAAGGTCCCCAAAAGCACATTTTTGTGTCGTTCAACATAAGGCATGTCTCAAAAATCAATAACTTTTATGATATGAAACTTGGCGCGGATGTCTGCCAAGGTGTATCCAAAAACAATCAAATTCCCTTGCAAAGCACGAGTGAAATATGGGAGACCTTCTGAGATTTAGTGAGCTTACAAGCACTCTATTTTTAGACTCACGGAAAAGGACCTACAGTTTAATGACGATTCCCAATAACACAGTTTGTGAAGCATTTATAAGACTGGTCCATTACTCGGCTCCTCGAAGTAACTAATGATAGGTGGCTGTATACGGTATTGAACCCGCGATCACTCGAACGACAATCGCGTGTACCATTGAGCCATGCCCGGCCACACGTATTACGTATGATAAATCTTTGGTGTCAAGTCAAACTTTTCTATTCATGCAGCAGTAAGTGCAGATACTCTATAAATCGGCTAAACAAGTTAGGCGTTGGATTTTTGATCTCTTTTTAATATTTTAAGAAACGATCTTCAACAAAGTTACTTTCATTTTCACACGAATATGAAGAAAATCTTATGAAATTGAATCAAAATGGAATTGGTTAATTTATGTGGTACGTTAATGATATGTCCCATTCAAAACAAACTTTTTTTTTAGTTGGTTCGCTCTGCCCCCAAATGATGTGTACGCTATTAGTTTCATAAGAAATAAAAATAAACTTTTCCCCAAATATTGCCAAAGTTTACCAACCAACTGTTCTTCGTTTCGTCTCCCTGTCATTTGTTTCCTTCACAACTCTACTAATTGCCAAAATTTTTATGATTTTCCTTTTTGTGTATTCTAATTATACGAAATGTGATATATTACAAACTACCAAGGCAATTTGTAGACATTTGTCAACAAAAATCACATATTAACCATAATTGCCCTAGACAATGTCTACAGTGTGCAACGGAAAGAAAATGGGCCCCAACTCCACACAACAAACATCAAAAGTGTAACATATGTTGGCTACTCCACAATGTCATTCACTTCAGTCACTCATTTGGGTGTTATCGTGTTGAAAAAGTTGGATCCGAAACTATTTTTAAAACACAAATGTCTAAAGATATTAAAACATCTTCCAAATTTGTAATGAGATTCAACAATTGGAAATGAAATGCACACACTAAAGGCAGCATCTTTCCAAGCAATTATTATTATGGGCCAAGGCGAAAATGTAATGTGAATGAAGCCAAGGAGGCCCCTAGAAAGAAAACAAATGAAAAGAATTCCGAATAAATTCATTGAGGGTATCAACGAGGGCGATCCCAAAACTCGCTGACCTGGTGCTAAAAGTTTGAAAAAAAAAAAAAATATTTTGGTGAAAAAGCAGTAAAAGAACCTATGTTTTAAGTTTCAGGGCGACAGGTAGTTCAGTGTTTTTATTTGAGCCATCAAAATTAAACGAACGCAATGAATTCGTAAACATGAAAAAATTGGTTACGTTTATGTAATTCAATATTTTTATTTGAAAGGCCTGGGTCAAACCGATATTAAAGCCTGGCTAGATTCTACTCTAGGTGAGTCTGTTCCATGGTTTACAATTGTAAAATATTGGGTAGCAGAATTTAAACAAGGCCGTACGAGCTGCCAACACGAACATTGTAGTGGTTGACTGATTAAGGTGTTCACGCCAGACATGGTTAAGAAAATCCACAAAATGACATTGGATGATCGTCGGTAGAAGGTGCATGAGCTAGCTTAGATGATAGGCATCCTATATTAACCGAAGATTTGAAGATGATAAAGCTGTGCGCAAGATGGGTGCCGCGCTTGCTTCCAGTAGAGCAAAAACAGCGTTTTGAAGATGTTTCAGTAGAGTATTTGGCGACGTTTCACTGCAGTAAACCCGAATTTTTGCATCGATTTATAACCATGGATCAGACATGGGTCCACCACTTCACATTTGGAACAAAGAAACAGTCCAAGCAGTAGACTGGAGTGGGAGAATCGTGGCCAAAAAAGGCGAAGACGGTTACATATTCAGGCAAGGTCGTGGCGTCCAGTTTTTGGGATGCGCATGGGATTATTTTTATTGATAATATTCAGAATGGATATTCGCCGCCATCAACGGCGAATATTATGCTAATACCAAACAATAATTGCAGCATTTAAATGATGATATTATAGGAAAAATACAGCATTTGGCGTAAAAGGATTGCTGTTTCATCAAGACAATGCTCCTGTTCACACATGCGCTATTGTAATGGCAAAAATGAATAATTTAAAGTTCGAATTACTTCACTACGCACCTTTTATTCACCAAATTTAGCTAACTCGGACTATTTTCTCTTTCCACATTTGAAAAAATGGCTCGCTTGTAAAAGATTTACCAAGAAATGAAGAGGTGGAGTATGCGGTTGATAGCTATTTTAAGGAGTTTGACAGTTCTTACTATAAACAGACTACAGAAGATATTGAATATAGCTGGAAGAAGGGTATCGAGCTAAAAAATTTTCCCAACGTTTTTGCGTCTTCTCTGTTAGATCAACTAGTTTTGGAATCATCCTCGTAATATATTCGAATATTTTGAGTTTTATGCTGACGGCCAACAAATTGCTTTTCGAGATTTATATAGTTAACTAGCTTAGTTTTGGTCCGAATTTTTGTGCAAAGACAGAAATAACATTTAATTTTGTGGTTTGCTGATGTCTATGATAAAATTCCTGACTGTAAAGCTATTTGATTCTAGGCGAAGGGGATACATCAACACTCAGAGCAATGTAAAGCTCTTAACTTTTATAACTTTTTGCCGTTTAGCACAATCAGCATTTTACTGTCAAGCTGCTGGAAGCAAATACTAAGATATGTTTATTGTATGACTATTAAAACCCACAACAATAATAATTTTAATGATCTTTACAACATATTTGGTGTTACAGTTTATTTTATTGAAATTGACAGTACTCAAAAGAATTTTAGCAATTCCAATGACTTTAATTTGGAGAGAAACTTTGAATTATATTTATATATGTCAACTTTCACATTTATAACATTCTCCCACAATATCTTTGCTAATTGCTGAAATAAGTTAAAGCAATTTTTCTTCAAAAAGATAAATGTAACATAGAGTAGACGAAAATCGGATGAGAAACGAACCAATCTCTTTATGAAACCGTGTTCAGTAGCAAAAACACAATAACAATCAATGTAAGGTTGCATTCACAATGATAGCGCCCATTTCGTTTTTGCTATCCATTTCCTTGTCACTTTACGTATTTCAGACAAAAACCTTTCGTTTTTTGTTCAAAAATATAAGTCAACTTTTGCACTAAAATAAAACGTACTCGTATTTCAACTTCATTTTTATTGAAAACAAAATTTTGGAAATGACAGCTGGATGACATAGTTTTTTGAGTTTATTTTTCGAAATCAGAAATGCAATGAAAATTTAAACTTTTTGCTTTAGGAACAATAATTTAGACGACATACAGCCAAATCTGCTGCGCCATAAGGTTTGGAAAGCAAACGATTCTATTTCTAAAACACTTAAACATCAGTCAATCAGCTAAACAAAAATATTTTGCACAAATTTAACAGCTAACATTGCAATAATTCCAATGTTGTTGATGTGATAAATTCAAGCATGACAACTTATTTGTATAGGCTGAATATCAAACAGGGTAAGACTTGAATTGGATTTGATGAGGTTCATTGGTGACCTGGCCAAATCGAACCTGCTAAATATAATTAAATTCTGATTGAAATTGAATTGAAAATATGGTCTCTAGAAATGACAAAACCAAACTTAATAATTTCATTTATTCGGCTGATATGTAAAGACGATAAGACGCGTTTTTAACAAGATTCCTGTCTGACTGATACACTAAATATAAATAATAGTGAAAGTGAAGTGAAACTTTAAATTCAATTCAAACTTAAGAACAGCAAAGTTTTTTAGTTTTTAGAGAAAAATGGGAAAATCTAAGCACTGTGACCTAAAACTAAGAAAAACTGTTAAAAATTTGCATAAAGATGGAAATTCTTATAGAAAAATTTCAAGGTTGCTTGGAATTTCAAAAACAATGATTGAAAATGCTGACAAATCGACTCCGGTAAGAGAAACTCGTGATAGAAAACCAAAAATTACACCTACAGTTAAACGTGCAATCATTCGATGTGTGGAAAAGAATCCATTTATCTCATCGAAACAGATAAAAAATGATTTTAACATAGAAAGTGACATATCAACAATTCGAAAAACACTTATTAAAGAGAACCTTAAAGCTCATAGTGCTAGAAAAGTACCAATGTTGTCGAAGAAGAACGTACAACAAAGGCTAAAATTTGCTGAAGTTCACTCATGGTGGCCTCAAGAAAAATGGAAAACTACTCCATGGTCGGATGAGACAAAAATTAATCTATTCAGATAGGGGTCTTCATACTGTAAGAAGACCAATTAATACGGAATACAACCAAAAATACACTCTTAGGACTATAAAACACGGCGGCATTGTTTGGGATCATTTTCCTACTATGGTGTTGGGCCACTGCATCGTATACAGGGCATTATGAAAGCAACAGATTATGTTGACATTCTACAAAATTGTATGCTTGTATTGTATGCTTATGCCGTAGAAAATATGCCACTGCGATGGGTGTTCCAACAGGACAATGACCCCAAACATACGGCAAAGTGCACCAAGACGTCGTTTGGGAATAACAAGATAAATTTATTAGAATGGCCTCCGCAGTCTCCCGATCTAAATCCGACGAGAATTTGTGGAATATAGTGAAAACTTCAATTAGAGGAAAGTGTTCCACGAATTGCGATCTGCTATGGGAATTAATTCAGGTTGCGTGGAATGATATACCGATTTTAGTCTGTCAAAACCTTGTTGACTCTATGCCTCGACGGTGTCTAGCAGTTTTAAACAACAAAGGAGCCTCAACAAAATATTAACCACTGAAAAACAATATTAGAATAGTATTAATTGTGAATCTCTTCTTTTTTATTAATGTTATAGTATTATTTAGATGAAAACACGAAGTGTCCTTATTTTTTTTTCACAGGATGAATTTGTATTTTAAGTTTAATTTATTAAAAAAATTAAAATAAAAAGAACAATTTTAAAATACATAATAAAACTCGTTTTTGCAATATATTACCTAAAAATAAGTACAGTTATTTTTAGCAATTTCTCTTTTTACTTATTTTCTGATCAAATGTATAGTTTGACATTAGTGTCCTTATTATTTTTCACATCACTGTATATGAAAATATCGGGCGGCGCAGAACTTTTTTAGTACTGTTTGTAAACAGTTCAATCAATGTAAATATCAGCGACCAGGATCTTCCGGGACTAAGAAAGATAACACCTTTTTGTTTTTACGAAGTTCAGCCTTGTTCATCAACAGAGCAGTACAATTAGTCCAGCGGTTGTCTAACATTTGGACACCTTTTTTATAGAAGGCTTTTCGATAAACTCAAAATATGACTCGGTTTTAGGTATATAGTATAATCACTCTTTTAGAAATTCAATGCGTTCAGGATCATCGATGCACGTACGACCCTGTTTAAAATTGACAAACCGTCAAAAACTGATTGTTTTCGATGGAGAAGTGTAAGGAGGTATTCCAAACCATTGCTGCTTTTAACGGTAATTTTCAAATGACAATATATATTTAGCACACGAAATTTATACGGAAATAAAAGGAAACGTTGCTTCGCTTAGAATACTGTAAAAAAGATGGGACTTTGTAAAGCAATTACGCTTGGCTTGCACAACTCATTTATGTGGGCGTTGCGTCAAAGCAAAGGCCAATATGGTGCATTTTTACATGTTTTGTTCTTAGAGCACAATCAAAATGTATTTTTCAACTTTTGTCGATTGTAGTACCGTGATTGCAATAAGGCTGGGAAGACATGAGCAGACTTCACTGTATCAAATAAAAATGTTGTTGTATCTATCACTTATATTATTAAGTGATACACTCGGCAGACCTAATCCGGCAGACAAAGAACGAATTGTCATGTAGGATATGAAAATCGTCCAATGCAAATTGAAAATCACGGGAATTCGGAGATAATGACGGTACCGGATTTCTTAATGAGAAAGTTTGAACGCTGCTCTCTTTCATATTGAAAAGGAATAGGGTTGTATGAGACATTTATGAAGGAATAAAAACAATTCCAAGGAGAACTATAAATAAAGCCTACTTCAAAATTAAACTATCGAAATGTTTAATATTTCATCATGGAAAGATAGCCTCTGATTAAAGTCGGTCATCTCGACGACATTTTACTCCAACCAGATGGCACTATCTGACACACAGCCTGTGAAAACTAGACATTATGGCACATACAATTCGGAATTCATTTCACGCTGCGGGCAGATGAACTGGCAGCCTATGTCCAATGATATTAGCCCTTAGACTTTGTCTACATTCATAAGCCATCTATTATGAACGAATTTGAAGCCCACTTTAACCGCGTCACTCTAAATACTAGACCGCCTTATTGAAAATTAAGACTTCAGAATGGGCCTTGTTAAGCGTAGATGCCGCCAGCAGTTAGAAAACTTAATCTATAGGAAATAAATTGAGCAGAAAAATTCTTTTGTTTCATTATCCGACTATTGAATTTGAATTTACATTAACTGTTTTTTTTTTTTTTTGTTTTTGGAAAAATACATCCTATCCTATCCTATAGTAAGACTTTATTAAAAATGTAATTCAAAGTTCAAGTAAAGGGTTATCAGGCAATGCTTGTTTCTTTGAATTCTCAATGGTTTGAAAGATATTCTATTAAGTGGGCATCAATTTTCAATTTCGGCTTCTAGTAAAGATTCTCTAATGTGAATTCACATGCATCATGAAATTGTAGACATTGATTTGTTTAAAGATTCAACACACTAACTACAAGAAGATTTTCCCATATTCCACACAACAAGTGGAATGTCAGTTTGTTATTTTTAAATTACATAGAATGTAATACTTTGTTACTAACATAAAATTTGATTTACACATACAATTTTCCTATCCATTATTCATCGTAAAAAAATGTACTCGTTTAACAAACACAATTGGCACAAATAAACTCTATATCATATTGCTGCTAACTGATCCGCCTGACCTCTAGATTGTCTCAAATACTCTCTATTAACTCTCTCTTTTGGCATTTCCTGCATCAATCATTTCAGCTGAAAGTAATGCAAACATTATTATTATTCTTGATATTTTGTGAAAATTTCACTATCATTTCACTTGCAGAGATATTAAATAAATATGCTTTCCATAACATAAATCTAATATATTTCTCTCTAATAAATCATACAATGGAAATTTCATTCAAGCGCCTTTATTGCAGTCCAAACGCACCAAGACCAGACCAGACATTAGGTTCAGAGAATACAAAAGCAACAAAATACATTATCTAATAAATCTATCATCAGAGCAACAAAAGCTGTCATCGTCCAAAACATAAAACATGTCATTTCGGTGTTGCTGTTGTTGTTGTTTTCTTTTCTTCCTGAAAATTTATCATAATTATGACACATGTTAAGCACAACAACAAAAAGAATAAAATACATATTTTTGGTTATTTTTTCGATATCTGTTTCTTTCTTTTTGCTGTTCTGTAGAGACGAGAATGAGGATGTCTCCCACATCTTGTGATATTCATTCAAACAAGTCGTAAATATTTTCATATATATACAAAAAAAATGTCTGTTTCCCAAATAAATTAATAAATACAACAGTTTATCAACACCGCAAAAGTGTGGGGGGTGGGGGGAGGCCAGCCGGCACCTTCTCCCGGACACCAGCAAACTCATATAACAGCCAATCAAAAGAATTGTACCCAAATAAATGTGTTAAAATTTAAACAATTTTGACATGATTATAATTTAACTTGACATAATAATTTTACGCCACACATGAAAATTGTTGACTCTAAGGCGGCAGACAATCTTATTTATGTGCGAATAAAATGAAAAAGATATAATAACGATACCGCAACTTGGCCCCCGAGAAACTCATAAAAATGTCATATTTAATTTGGCAGTTTTTTTGTTCAGTACATCACAATTTCATTGCTTAATAAGGCTACTGTTGCTACCTCTCCTGCCATAACAAACTCTTGGAAGTTTTGTTCACTTTTGGTTGCAGGTAGGTAAAAAAAAACTGTCCGTCTTAATTTAATTTCAGTTTAGCAGCGACCACATCAACACCGTCATTACCATCGTCATCATCATCATCACCATCGCCCTCATCAGATATAATACTTTGAATTCTATTTCGAGACAAAAACGCAAAGCGAAAGCTTTAAATGCTTTTTTCCTTCTTGCTTTTAATGACCAACAAACGTTTAAAACGCCATAAATTCTAAGATGTGATGAAGGGAGCGACATGTGAAAGGATCTGCGTTTAATTACAATGCTATGTACGATATTTTTTGTTTGACCACTCCCAAACGTTGTTGACAAGTCTGAAATGTTAACACGCACATTTTAAGTTGACATGAATGAGAAACAAGTTCATTTTATTGTGTGCAGAAAACAAAAACGACTGATAGTAGCTGGGACAGGGGAAATGTGTCAGAATTATGACTTTTAATAAGTACATGCTTAAATGCATGTTTAGGCATTAATTTATTGTAATTGTTTTCACTTGTTCGTGAGGTGTCGCAAAGGAGCAGGAAACTTTTGTTTTGTTTTCTTGTTTGAATATTGCGTTGATTGAGGAGTCACGCCAAATGTAAACGAATATAGTCAAATACAGTGTAGGGACTTGGACGATTTCCGTTTTACTATAAAATGATGTCCAATAAATGAGACCATTTTTTTTATTATAAATACAGCTCCAAATTCAAATTACTGGCATCTTCGCCTCTCTTTTTACTCTCCGTCTTTGTAAAGCGACTCCTTATAAACAGTTTAATAGCATCCTCTTCAGGTAATTAATACCTTGCCGTAGGTTAACAATTTCACTCCGACCATTTCAACAATCGAGTTAAATTTATAGAACGTAATAAAGTTGTTAATAAACAAAGAAGTTATTTTGCATGCCAACAAGAAACAATTTACGATGAGTGATTAATAAAATTATTGTGTGGGCACGATGGTAAAGAAAAATTGATAAATTATACAATAAGATGTACATAATGTGAACAAAAGCGTTCACCACATCAGGAAATTATTAATAACCAGGTCTTTTAATCGGCGACCAGGTTGCTCTGAAGGAACGTAAAATGTTACCCAAGATGATGAATCAATTCTTATAGTATTTCGAGAAAAATATTCCGTAAAATATATGTAAACACGTACACTTGAACATCACAATAAAGCTACTGAAATTGCTGCATCTTTTGCGAGAATGCATGAAAATATTGCAGCACGAAAAGTCTTCGACAATTAACTTGATGAGCGACGCGGAACAAAGCCGACAAATTTCCAATGGCAGCACCAATCGATTGACAATCTATCAAAACTTGGTCCAACGAGTTGAAGAAACAAGGCATAAGACCGAAACTCGAAGAGTTGTCTCGTGTGTGACTTACAGCCGATCACCGAATCGTTTAAGAAAGTAATAAAAACTTAATTTAGTCGGTGGAATATTTTAAAGACAATGCCAAAGATGTGAAAAAGAAAGAGTTTTAGCAAAAATAAAAGCAGTTCTTTATTTTTAGACACAGTATAATTTAACTTATACCTTTGTAAGACTTCAAATTAAATGATAAAATATAAAACTGGAAAATTTAATTATTTTGTTTTATCTTCCCCCTTATTTGAAGACTTCGGTATCAAAAATATTATTTAAACGTTTTTCTGTTTGTGCATATTAGCAATTAGTTCCCGAATTAATGGTGGTGGAATAAATTGAAGACAATACAAAAGATTTGAAAAAGAGTTTTAGAAAAAATAAAATTAATTCTTGATTCTCAGACACAGCATAAATCAACTTATTCCTTTGTAAGACTTCAAAATAAACGATGAAATACAAACCTGTAAAATTTAATTATTTTAATTTATCTTCTCTCTTTTTTGAAGACTTCGGCATCAAAAATATTATTTAAACGCTTTTCTGCTTGTGCATATAATTAATTAGTTCCCGAATTAAGATATAGATGTCGTCTCCGTCGATAATCGATATTCTTTTTACAGTTCTTTCAAACGATGCTTGCAAAATTTCGTACAATTTCGATCATTTGTCTTTAAGTTACAGTGCGTTCAGTGATTCTATTTTTATCTTATTTTTACAATGGAAACAAATTAATTATAAAAAAAAAAAATAAAAATCATTATTTGGTCAGCATTTTGATAGAAATCATGAAAGTGTTCGGCTGACTTTTCACTGTCAGAAACAATCATTGTTCTATGGCTTACTGATTTGAAACGGGGTCGTGCAGACACCGATCTTACTGAGCACAGGAGACATCCGATAGATTTTGTTATACTATAGGGTGGGCCATAAGGGTGTTGGCGGTTTAAATATTCAATTAAAAAAAAACTACGAAACATAAAAAAAATATATTTGCATTTTTAAAAAGTAGAAGCATGAAAATTTTTAAGACTTAAAAATAATGTTGTCCAAATGGCTTCCCTCGGCTGCTTGACACTCTTGGAACCGCAAATTTTGGAAAACTCGTTGAAAAGTTGTTCTCGGTATTTTGTTACTTTCCTGAATAATGTTCCTCTTCAACTGCTCTAAATTGGTCGGATTATTCTCGTAGAATACCGATTTGAGGTAACCCCATAGAAAATAATCGTATGGAGAGAGATCGGAGCTACGTGGGGGCCATTCAGTATCCCCCCTTTTCGAAATGAGTTTTCCAGGAAAAACATTTTTCAGCAGCTCTATGGATACCCTAGCCGTATGACATGTGGCCCCATCCTGTTGAAAAAACATCCTCGAGGTATTGCCTTGAAGAACTTCAAGCAAGCTGGCACCAAAAAGTCTGCTAGCATGTTGCAATAATTGTTCGCTCTAACCGTCATCGCATGCCCTTTTTCGTCCTCAAAAAAGTATGGTCCATGTCGGCCAATGTCGGCTGATCTTGCAGAAACTGGGCGACCACGAACCGTAATTGGTACTGTTGAGCCGGTTGTTTCGAACATTCTGATCCATTTTCGTATCACATTGGCACTTGGAACTTCACTTAAATCGTGTAAACCCTGTTCATACCGATACAAACGTCGTGCAGTAATCACTGATTTATTGTTTTCGTAATACGCTCGGACACAAAATGCACGCTGCACTCCCGTGTACGGCTCCATTGCGACTAAATTTCCAGGAAGCGGGGCAGCGAACAACATATCCCCCCGCCACCCCGCGCCGCGCGTTACCGAGAAATTGGAGAATTAAATCGCCAACACTCATATGGCCCACTGTACAAGACAAAAAAAAAAACTGAAAAATGTTTCCCACTAATAAAAAAAAAGTAATAATAGTATTCAAGAGATGCAGATAGATTGCAAATACAAGATAGCATCATATCAGAAGATATCAATGGGGATTACATTCACTATTTGGCATACCAATGGTGATGAATGATATCGAGTTTGCCAACAGCGTAGATCTGCTGGGAATATTTTAAACACAATAAAAGTTTTTTTTTTTTGTCTAGTAGTATGTGACAAGGGAAGGAACGTGAGTCCACCACGACATTCGTGACTCGAAACAGTAACGCGGTGAAAGGAAAGTGTCGGATTTAAGAAGTACAAAGTGACTAAAAACCCAGCAGTCTGCAATAAGTATTCTTGGATACAAAGCAATGCAATTTTCCGCAATGGAAAAATTGCATGAATTACAAATTTACTTTCTGTCCCATCTACCATATTCCCCAGATTTCGCCCCCAGTAGCTTCAAAAAAGAAAAAAAAAAACCTTGCACTTATGAGTAATATATGGGAGAAGTTTTAACATTCAGTGAGCTTACTTGCATTCTATTTTTTGAGACAAACTCTACGGGACCTACAGTTTAACGAAGATTCTGAACATCAGTTTGAGAAGCATCATGCCCAGCGGCCATTATCTATATAACAATCTCAAAATGTTGCTCCAAAAAACTTAGATCAAACGATGAGGTCATTGCAGAGAGCTTTGGCAAACCCTTCCACAAAAGGGTCGTCGATATATTAGAAAAACTTGGACTTGATTTGATTGTATCGTTCTTAAATAAGACTATATTTATGGATCAAACGGTATTTGGCAAAAATTCCAAAAAGGCACTAAAATTATTGATCGAAGTGTAACGTTCGAAACTGCTTTAACAGCTCAGTAAACCAACAGTAAACATAAATACCTCAGACATAACGCAACAGTACACTATAATGATAAATACGTATTCCAGATCAACACTCGTAAATATATAAAAAAAAGGATGAGCGAATCCCAGTCCAAACTTTTTAATTAATAAAAATTAAAAATTAACTAAAATATACTCGTATACGAGATTACTTTCATGGTTCCTATGCCATTACATTCAAGTGCCTAACTATTAAACACATCTGGCAGGATTATTTTCCAATAAATTTGTCTTTCCCATTCTACAACACTTTGTGTACATCTGCCTGTCATTCTTTTTCAGGGCAAAGACTTAAATGATCACCTCCGTCCCTCCACCCACACATGCCTCAGAAGCCATAAAAAAGAAAACAATTATATTACTTCAAAAACTAAATGCCTTAACTTGTAGATAGAGAAAATAATACATTTAAAACTTTCTAATTGTCTTATCTTTCCACAATAAAATTCTCGCAATAAAACTCTTTCATTAGCCAACGGACATGGGTTCCGCTCCCCACTATCAATAACAACAAGCAACGAGAATAAACATACAAATATTCTTTTTGTTTTTCGGCTATTCTCAAAGGATTCAATAAAGCAAATCTTTTCAATAAATTCTATGGAAAACTTTATCGAAACCCTCCTCCCTATCAACCAAAAAGGACAATCCACTACACTAGTGATAGGTTAGGAGGTCATTGGAAACAAAAAAAGAAGTGCTCATACAAGAGGCGAAAAGTAAAATAGTATAGAGCCAATAGGAAACGAATTTTTTTGCAGCAACAAATCAACATAACAAAAGTAAAAGTTTTGTGGAAAACTTTGTTTCAGTTTTCACTTATTCATTGTATTTTTGAAAAATTTTCCATTTTCTGCTGAATTGCCTGTGTGTGTGGCAGTGGTAGTGGTAGTGGTTTTGAGTGTGTGTATCTGAACTAGTTAATATTTACTAATATATTCTATTTTTATTGTACAGCTATTGTAAATTGCATAGTTTGATTTTCCGCTTACATCTGGGTTTGTTGTTCTTACGATGTCGCAACGGGACGGACGCACATTTCACTGTCCAAACTAACACACCTCCTCCCCCCCGAACAAAAAGAAGAAAACTATAAAGGATGCCTTTGAGCAGGCAGACTTGCTATTTCTTTTTAATATAAAGCAAATGTGTGAATGTATATGTGAATCCTTGCAAACATTCGCAGATTGCTTTGGACAAACAGCAATCTAACAATCTACAAAAAAGTTTACTTTAGCTGAGTCTAAAGTTATTTCAAAGGACGTTGGTTCATACTCTGCTCAAAAAAAAGCACAAACTTTCTTGCTGGCTTTTTGCTAAACTGGGTCATTAGGCGTTGTTGATTTTGCTAGTCAAGTGTGTTGGCCATATGTTTTTTGAAAGGCAAAAGCTATACATTTATGTATAACAAATTCTATATACCATATACTCGTAAATAGTACATACATATATAACTGAAGTGCAATATAAACATTTTATTTTCATAATCTCAAAGTTTATTTAGTTTGTCGATTTTTTTTTTGTTTTGTGTCTATGTGTGTGCCTTCTTGTTCCACCAGGAGCATTCTACAATTTTGAACTGTACAAATTCAAGTTTTAAGAAAATTGTTTTAGTTTAAAGTGTTTGCCTGAGTTTATCGCAACATTTTTGTCGTTGTCGTTGTTTTTTCTTCTTTAGCCTGCAAAGCTAAAAGTTTTCCATTCTTCAGTCTTTCAACGCTGACAAGAGGGGGGTTAAAACCACACAAGCCGTCTTCGTCGTCATCACTTCTTCTGTTAATTGCGGTTTATGGAGTCTATTTTTTCTACAGGGATTAAATACTTGGGGAATATTAAAGTTTTGTTTTCCTACACTTCTGTTGTAGTCAAAGTTTTGCGTTAGTGGTTTAAAGTTCAGCTCAAGTCAAGTTAATTAAAATGTAGATTTTCCCTCTTAAGACAAAACAACGGCAAAGAAAAAAAAAATAAAAATAAAAGAAACACCAAGAACATCGCATGAAGATAAGGCAAATTAATGACGGACAGAATTATCTTCAAAAAAGTAGACCAACAATTAAAGCCGATTTTTTGAGCCAAAATCAGGAGAAAATTGATGTAAGAAAAAAAAATCGGTAGAAGGAGCTGGAAATCTTTTGAAATCTATGAAATTTACACACGAATAGGAATTTTAGTGCAGTATAAAATATTCCCTTTAAAGAGTCAGTTGATGAGTCTTGAATTTTAACTGATATGATTTCGACTTCAAATGATGCGCTTTGAGGTATTTTGAACTTCAATCGAAGTATTTTTAATTTCAATGGATATTTTGCGAATTCTAAACAGAAAATTTTAATTTAAGTTAATGTTTATTGAATTCAAAATGGATTGAGGGTTCCAAATTAAATTTGTATTTTTTGAATCTAAAATACACATTTGGATTTTAAGTGGATGTCTTTTGAATTTCAAATGTAATTTTTTAATTTAAAACTAATTATTTTAACTTCAACTGATTTTTAAGTGGAAATGGTGGAGTTAGTTGAGTTTCATACATTTGTTAATATGTTACAGCCTGTCATACTAATTCAGAGTTGGGTATGCAAAAAAATTAATTATGCAAAGTACTAATACTGACACATTCCCTATATAAATATAGGGAACACATTGCAACACATTGCAGCAAAATATTTTGGAAAGTGCAACGCCAAAGTATACGGATCGCAAAAAAGTCAAAAATAAAACCAAACTCTCAAATTATTACGTTTTAGACTTTATATGAAGAGTAGATATTCAACAAAATGTTACATAAATATATTCCAAAAAGCCGCCTGAAAATATGGAAACTAACAATGAAAAACTTGAATATTGGAATGCTTTTAACTGTATGAAATCAAATCAATCAGATATATGTATGTGAATTTTTCCATGGTGTATGGCAATGCATCGTTTGCATATTGACACAAATATTTATGCATTGTGGAAGCAAATTCATTATCGGGCATCCTCAAATGGAAAGTGATAGAAAATCATCCAAATCCTTTGTCTTTAGTCACAAAAAATAAAATAGTATAATAAGTACCGGATAGGTGGCGCAAGAGTTGGCCATTATAAATAGGTGGCCAAATTTCCACCTGACGAAGTTATTGCGTAGTTACCACATGGCAATAGAAGTATGAAATCGTAACACGAAATGATACTTTGCGTGGTAATTGAACAGCTATCTTTGCTATTAAATGCTATTCAATTTTGTATCTATGGATGCCTATAGACCCTGATCATATCTTCGATTAGCATATGTACTGTATACAATATTTTGAATTATTAATGACATAAATATTGAAAGCTGAATTACACTGTTGTTTATGTGGGTATTATATAAAATACATATCATACGTTTCAACTTCATTATGTTTCTAATCATAGCAATATTTTTAAATATTGTAATATGAGTATATAATTTCTACCAATTTCTTAAATAAATATTGCAAGTTGTTTTAAAAACTATTGGGATTTTATTCGAAATAACCGCTAAATTTATATGCCAAAATTATTTTTGCCAGCTACTGCGAACAAACTTCAAAAAATCGAGAAATTGAGTCACCAAATCTATATTTTAGTTAAGTCTTTGTTAAGACATATGCCTATAGGGGACAAAATTTGCGCTTTCGCTGGTGTTATTTTATACGAAATTCAATAAAATGTATATCACCTTTATTCGATCTTTGCTTCTGGATTAAGTTTATCAAGTTATACAATTCAGCCGTTTGGCTTAGGCGGTTCCCTTTTTTTTTGTATAAGTTTTACTTCAGATATTAGCTGAGGGTGAAAATACCATGTTCGTCCTTTCTCTTCCTTGTTTTTCCTTGCTCGAATTACCAAGTACGTCTGTGGAGTACTTGATATGCACACATCTAATTTCATTATTGTAACTTTAGTCGTTTGCCCAGATCGACGATATAATTTTATCCGTAGTATGACTTCTCTGTAATATACTCGTATACTAGTTTTCACAGAGTTATAGTAAAATTTTTGTCCTCTTTTATTTTTTACCAAAGTGTGCACTTTAAAGCAGACCTACTTGTTCAGCGCCTCTGTCAAGTAGGTACCCTAACCCTAGACATAGTTTTAGCAATTCTAGGTTTAACCGTTTGTTCTAGGTAAAGACAACATTTAAATCCTTTTCTTGTCTTGTTTTATCCCTTAAAGGTACGAATTCCCTCAAATTATAGTGGTGTCAAAATTCCCTTTCATTGTAAAAGCCAATGCTTTTGTTTAAATTGAAACCCGGGAAGTTCATAAGATAGAGAGGTACTACTGGATCACTTGGAGTCTACAAGTACTACATGTAAATAAAATGATAAATAAATAAGAAGAGTACACAATTTTATCTTTGTGCGCTATTACTATCATTATGAAGAGACTGGTTGTATAAAATTTAGCCACTTACCAAAGTGAGTGGCAATTACCTGCATAAAATATACAATAAGTGGAGAGCCTGGTAAATGGTGCAATTGTTCAGACCCCAGATGAATTTTTACGACGATTCGCATTCAAGTTACCCCCTATATTATATTGAAATTATCAGTTCAACAAATGAAGCAATTTTGATCAAATAACTGCAGTGAAAAAAACACACGTGAAAAGAAGCTTGTATTGAAAGAAAATTCAAGTTTATTTCCTACAGACAGTTTTAATAGAGCTCCTAGAAGTTTGCTTTGATTTCACTTACGCTCATTTCTCCTCAAAATATGCTACTTAATTCATCATTTGCGTTATACGCTTCGTATACTCGTACATATATGTATATCAACTAAAAATTCTTGGCAATGTTTATAAAAATATTCGAGAATGAAACAAACTTCAAAGACAGCTTCGCATGCATTTCTCATTTCCCTCTTTCCCTTTTCTTCCTGTCATTACTCCCTTCAGCACCCAGAACTATGCTGTGAATGTTCTTTGAATGCAATTTTAATTTATTATCCATGTGTTACACCTCAAAATGTCTCAACTCAATTCTTCAATATAACAAACCTGTCAAAATTGTTGCTTCAACATTTTTATGCATTTCTTGTAATGGTTTTGCTGTTCCCCCATATTCCTCTGCTAGTTGCAATGGCGGTAAGTTAAATTTTGATCAGAACACAGAAGTACATGCAATTTTCAAAACTGCATCATAAAAATGATTTCCACTTAAAAGAAATTCCTTCCCTCCTGACCACCTCACGGGACGCATGATAAAATGGCAAACATTGCTGTTGCTGCTGTTGGAGCGTAAGAAGATGATGTTGGCTCCTGGTGGAGAATGCCATAATGATGTTGTTGCTGATGCTGTCGTGATGATTCTTTTACCCTGTTGGTTGCTGAGAAGCCAGGAGGACAAAAGCAAAAACAAAAAACCCCTGAATTGTTGTTTACGCGTTATCATGCCAATGTCTGAAACTGTCAATATTCGTTTCTTTTATTTTAGCCAGAAACTAAATATCTGGATGTGCAATTGCAGTTTATTCGTGCTGCTGCTGCTGCCTTTTATTGTTTTTGGTTTGTTTGCAGTTTGGAATGCTTTTGGCACGTTGCAGCTCTATAGCTTTATGCATCACAACACCAACCATCACCATGATCATCATAAGCAGCATCTGAAGCTAAAGCTACAGCGGCTACTTACTGGTTTTACGGCAGCACAGCTACTGCTACGTAGCACTACTTGTATTGATACTTTTATTGTGTATCTTTATTTGTTGTTCGGGGTTTTCGGTGTTTTCCATTTAGATTTTCTTTTCTGTTGCTGCAGTTTTTTATGCTTCCATTGCCAGTTCCCCAATGATTTCGTGTTTCTTTTGCTGACTATTTAATTTTATGCAGCAGTTTTACAACTGTCATTCACTTGTTTTCATTGTTCTGCATTGTGTTGTTTTTGTTTGCTTGCATTCGCCAGTTGTCAATGTCTTCGCATTTTCTTTTTTTTTTTGCCAGTTGTTTGTTATAGAATTTCTTTATTTTCTAACATGTTTTTACTAGCAGTTTATCCCTGGTGGCCATGACGGTAGGGGGGAATTGAAATGGGAAACATTTTAAAGTGAATTTAAACTATTGTCGTTTTTTCGTCGTTTTACTTGCAGCGTTTGAAAGTAAAACGCATAATTGAAACTTGAAAATCCATGAAGTCTTTAATATACGACAGTTAAGTGTTGCATACTTTTAGGGCAAATATTTTTGAAGTTACAGAGGTATACATTTAAGGGGAAAGTAGCTTTAAAATATTGGCAGGGCTTGCGCAACAATTGAAATCTCCCGGAGGAAATATCTTTATTTCTGTGACCCCATAAATATTAAACAACTTAAGAGGAAAGTTGGAAAATTTTTCAGCAAATAATTTGGGTTTTAATAAATGGTACCTACTTAGGAGGCATACATACTTTTCTGCTTCAATTATGAACTGCACGACTACAGCCTGGAGGTTCATAAAATCTGTGATCGTTTATATTAATGCCGTCTTTAATATGGACGTTATGTTCTCCAATAGACAAGCATTTCCATAGTTACGAACTGATATGGGTTTTACACTGAACGCAGTCAATTTAAAGAAATAACAAACAGAATTACATATGGATTATTAAAATTATAATAAAAAATTGGACACTGCGTTCACTTGCAAGGATTTTTGTGGCGTAACGAAGTGATGGCAAACCTATCAAATTTACTATATTTGAGAATTATTGCTAACCCAATAATAATCCAAACAACAATAATCCAAATAACATAGTATTTAATTACGCTACTTCATATGATCATTTCTCTTAAGCACATTTTATAATATAATATAAAAAACGAAAGACCACATTTTGGTTGCTGGGATGCCTTCTTGAATTAATTCAATTCTGTCAGAGGAGTAACCTCACATACGGATGAGTTTTATTGTAGCTCCAACATAGGAAGCTGACATATCCAGCAATGATAAACTAAATGTACATTCCCACTTGAACCAATTAAAAATAGTTATATGAGATGAAATAAATTTCATATATTGCAGATTGTAATATAAATGAGCTGACCGAACATATCTCATGGTCGTAGGTAGGTTAAATTCGAAACCGAATAAAATCGGCTCAGTAGGATCCCCCATGAAAATCTGATAATGACAAATTTTAAGTACTTTTTCAACGACGTTACCATTCACTCATTAACCATAGCGATATGCGGTAAAAATTGGTAGATTCGGGAAGGGACTACCTTCATTCATATACTTCTTATTGACGCCGCTCCAATTAGATGTCCGAAATAAAAAAAAAAAAAAAAAACAATTGACGTTTGTCGTAAAACGGGGGAAAAAGGATATATTATTAAAACGTTTTAATTACGCCCATCTGTCTTAAGACGAACCTCTACATAATGGCGTTGGTTTAATTAGATGCCTAGAATATTAACAAAATAATTGATTTTCATTGGAAAACGAGGAAAAAGGATATATTATTATTCCATATTATGGATTGCGTTCCAGTGAAATAGTCATTTGATTTCAAAGCCGGCTGTATTTTTGACGCCCGCATTCTTGATCCATGTTAACATTTTTCTCGAAAAGTGCAGGAAATAACTTTCTAAACAGAGTTTATTATATTTCCTGCGCGCCTCTTAACGTGCGTTAATTTCCTTACCTTTCGTTCTAGTACGTAGAAGAAGGCAATAGACGTAAATATAAATTATGCACGGTTTATCTATCATGCATTGTTTGCTCTCTTTCAGACAAAGGTAGCAAATTCATATTTGAATACAGCACATATATTACTATCACGCCATCTATCGTATATTATTGATATTATTATATCTACATATTATTATATCTACAATTGTACAGCAGCGGCATTAATCTCCGTGATATTCAAAGTTGCGAGCGAGTTATATTGTAATATTTTTGCGAAAACTATTCTATTCGAAATTAAAAGAAAATCGAAGAACTCTTAAGCGTGGCGCAGTTGAACCTGAAGTTAGGGTTCCGTCGCCATTTAAATAACTCATCCCTATACTGAATGTCACAGCCAGGTCCGTTGCTGTTAAAATGTTTCGCCAACTATGGACATTGCGTAGTGAATGTAAGTAGGTATAATTTCATGTATTTTGATATCAAATTAAAAAATATAGCACACTATATAAAATTGTCTTAGGTAATTAACACTATATTTTAAAGGCGTCTTATTTCAATTCATTCGCCAAAGACAAAACAATGCAAAAATCTCACAAAAGCTCGAGAATTTTAGGAAATATAATTGTTTTAATGAGTTATTTTAAATTTTGCGTACGGCCACCGTAATTATACACACGACCACTATGCTGAATTCCAAAGTGCATTCACTTATACTCCTTACACGCATACAAGAAATTAATTAAACGAAACAAAATTATATAGCATATGTTTTGACGGCTCTTTAACATTGACATATGAAGCATGCTTTTAGGTCTAACACTACATCATAGTGGTGTCACTGCTATGTCCTTAAAAAACACGGACGTTGTAGTCTTGTTAAAATTTTGTGTATAGATTTATTTCGATAAAATTTAGGCCGGTTTTCTTATATTTAATCAAACACTTCACTGCAATATTTTTGTACAACAATTGTGTACCACTGAACACCAACTGTTCACCGCATTACACCAAACATTCAAATATTACACCCTCCTTGCATTCAATCTTAAATGTTCCACATTCAAGTTGTCACTCCCATTTGGCTATATCACTTTTGCTTGATGTCAAGTGCATCACATTTAATGTCAGCACTTCCTTTGCGCCTCGAGTATCATGTCACTTCCACCTTCTACCACTCAAGAACGCGTTGCCATTAATCTCCTCGACAATTGGGTCTTAACTTTTGCAATGATGTAAGTTGCTCTTGTTGTAATTGTTGTTGTTATTGTAGTTACACGAAATTAACAAAAATTTCCGGTGTACATATCCAATTGCCGTCTGTCATGTTGTCTCACAAACTGAAACTCTCCTTGGCCATTGTCGTCGTCGTCGTTGTCGTCGTCACCGTCAACGTCACCATTACCATCGTCACCATCTTCATTGCCATCGCCTACAGTTTGTCTTGAAACCCATCATTACATTTAACCCTTATCATTCATTGGCTGCACCCAAAACCAAATGACCCTTAGTGCCACAGTTGCATCAAAGACCATCGCTGGTCGACCATTCATTTCTCATATAAGCTCTTTAGTGCGTTTAAGAGTCTTCATTGTGAGAACGTCGAATGGAACAACATGAATTTAATGCGCTATTTCCGCCGAGTTTTGCACATGTTTGATAGCACTTTTGGCGTTTCTTTTACTTTCATTTCGGTTATTCTAATTAAGTTTATTTTCGAGGTCTTCATTCCTTTTGCTTTAAGGAATTGGTGGGGCAAAATTTGTTTATGTTTTATTGAGTTTTAGTCAAGTAAGACGACCGTTTCTTCATGTATCGGTAAACATGAGAAAAAGTTAAACATATGGGAGGAATTTCGAAATTGTGGGATATTTTTCATATGATGACGATGATGACGATATTTGGGTGGAATTTCATTCTGTCGTTCCGACATGTGACTTCTGACGTGTTATTTCATTTACCCCTTCATAGCCTTGGCTTCTACGTCGGCAAATTTTGCTATGCAATGCATTACGAAGAATAGATTTGCGGAATTTAGGCATTGACATGGCTTCATCTATTGCGAATTAACTAAAAATCGCACTATTGACTGGTCTTTTGAAGGGAAATCCGCAGCGATTTTGAGTTATCTTGGACTTTGTTCAGAATGAAAGGAAAATTATAAGGCGTGATAAAAGCCGCTAGTTTTGCATAACATTAAAGGCTTTATTTGGCATAGTTGGGATGATTATTTTTGCATGACAGTGAAGGCTTTATATAGCATAATTATAATGACGGGATTTATGCATAAATTTGTTTCATAACTTGGTGCCATTTTGAAGGTAATTTCAATATGCTGCTTAAGAAACCTCCTTCTGTATTGATAAAAAAAAAACTAACATAGTCGATTTTCACTAAATTCTCTTGAGAATTTTTTTCTTTTCAGTAAAATTGTTCACCATGAACAGAAACAGATGTTAATGATGTGGTGGTCTATAAAGTGGACCTAACTATAAAGTGAATGCATAAAAAACTTCAAATCAGGTTCACAGAGGTTCAGGCTAGTCACGATCGAAGTGTACGATCTCGCGCTGTCCTCATGGGAAACGATTTCTCTCCTGCTGGCCAAAGCTGGGCTTTTTTAGATAATTTCTTTATTCATATAGTCCAAATATTGATAGTACAGATCCGAATAAAGGATTTGCCCGTTAAGGAGCAGCTCATAATGGATGATTTCCTGCCAATCCCATCAAACACACGGCAAAACTTTCTGGAACGTCAATTTTGAGTAGGCCAGCGCTTGGGCCGGCCAGCTCCGATTCTATCGATTCGACGTTGTCGAAGAAGTCTCAATATATTTCTGAAATGAGATGATTTGTTACGATTATACAGCGACTCGCAGATGAAAATTCGATCCATGAGGGGTTTTTTTTGCGTAAAAGCCATACATCGCCGAACTTGATAAATTCTGGAACGGGATCGACCAAACCATAATTGCGCATGATTGGCTGTTACAGTATCAAGACCATAAACAGAATTTCTGGCGTCTGGCATACGTTTTCGCCTCTATCGAATAAATATGGGGAATTATAAATATGGGGAATTAAGCATGGGGAATTATTAAAATATGGGGAATTATTTTCATTTTCTGGAGTCCATTTCGAGTCCAATAGCGTGAGAAGTTTTTTTTTTTGTACGAAATCGTATTTTTCCATCGCGCTCATAGAAC
>JAHXMU010030807.1:0-27645 GCA_019455685.1 Philornis downsi | reverse complement strand
GAATTTCTCAAATTTGAAATGTGATATCTTGTAAATTATAAGTAAAACTTTTTTTCTAGTTCTGACACCACCATTATTGTATCACCTAAAATCACAACCCAAATCGCTAAGGAAACAGTACAGCAACGCTATATTATTAAAGCTCCACAGTTTTGAAATTGGAAACACCGAAACTTAGTTCTAGTCGATTACTGTCTACTATTCAAGTTCATGTTATAGTGAAATGATGCCCTTCAGATAGCTAAAATTATGGAAATTCTCAACTTTGAAATGTGATATTTTGTAATTTATAAGTAAAATTTTTTTCTAGTTCAGAAACCACCATAACTGCATCACACAAAATCACAAATTAAATCGCGGAAAAAAGTACAAAAAAGCTATATTATTAAAGTATTACAGCTGTGAAATATGGAAGCGATGAAATATAGTTCTAGTCGCTTACTGTCTACTATTCTAGTTCATGTTATAGTGAAATGATGTCCTTCAGAATGGCTAAAGTTACAGAATTTCTCAATTTTGAAACACGATATCTTCTAAAATAACAAATAAGGCAGAAAGATTGTTTCTAGTTTAAAAATCGCCAATAATTATATCATTTAAAATCAGAATTCAAATCGCTGACGAAAAGTAATGTAACGTCACGTTATTAAATCACCACAGTTTTTCAATATGGAAACTTAGTCCTACAACTTTTTCAAAATTTTTAAATTCTGCTCAATTGTTTTTACTTAACATATCTGCTATAACTTTCCCACACCCTAAAGGCAGCGTTTCTGTTTCAGTATCTTACTTTATAAGTTTCTCTTTCTTTTTCCTTTTGCATTTGTGCCATAAGGAATCCGATTAATTGTAAGCAAATGCTTATGCCTCAAGTGCATATGAATGAATGAGTTGCGTTATGTTGTGCTGTGTTGTAAATATACCACTTGAAATAAACAAAAGCGTTAGTTTACATATGTAATGTAAAAGCACTTGATTCAATTTGTATCCTGGCACTCATACACTAACACTGATGATTCTAATCACACAAAGTGTGAAATTGCAGTAGCTGTAGTAGCAGTAGTAGTAGTTGAGGTACGAGTAGCTGTGCTAGTGTATGGGTAAGTGTGTGGAATTGTGATTGATTGTGTACTAAACGTAAGTGTTTGTTTTGAAAATTGAAAAATGTCTGTTTGTTTGCCCAACCAATGGTTCACACTCACATCATAGGTAGGTGTTGCATGTACAGTTCCAACACTGCAGCTCTGCATGCATTCGACTCAAATCGTAATTGAAATTAAATTTTCGACCAAACAAGTTGCAATTTAATTTCAGTTTTCGGGAAACGGAAACAGTTTACCACCAGTCAATATCCACATTCAACAGCAATTGCGCTTATGTTCTTTGGGTTTGCTCGTCATTCTTTTGGATTCAGTAATGTTTTACACAACACTTACCTAGAACGAAATAAGAAAAGAGAAAGGGAAAAAATTAATATTGTTAAAAGTTAACACATTTTTGTTATATGTTTTTGAAAACTTTTGGCAGATTTTTTTTTTGTTCTTTGTATTTTTCAACATACAAAATATTTTATTTAATTTTAACTCGGAATTCTTTGGTTTTATTTCCTTTTTTGTACAAAGTTATTTTCATAACCCCCCACCCTCCCACTTCTTATTGTTTTAATATTTATTTTATAATATTTATTTTACCAAGAAGTACAACTTTTGTTGCAATAAAGTTTTGAGGCAAGAGCAGGAAGAAAAAAAAGAATAGCGAAACACTGGCAAATGTGCGAGCGTGTGTGTTTGGTTAGCAAAGAAACTTTAAACAGAAGACAAGTTGTTTGATAAGAAAAATAATATTAAAGTTTTCGGCACGATTTATGCACTTACATATACATAAATATATAAATACATGTTGAATTCATGTGTGTGTGTGTATATATACAAAATATAAAAGGCAAATGCATCAAGAAAATCCTGGAATGCATACGAGGTGTGAGCAAAAAATAACCGTTATTTTTAATCTTTTCAAAAAGTACTTATTTATTGATCAATAATATCTTGTCTCCTTCAAAGTAATCCCCCTCACTTACACTTATGCCAGCGTTTTTCCAATCCTCGAAACACGTCTGAAACGCGCTTTTTGGTATCGCCAACAGCTCCTGTTTTGATTTTTCTTTCATTTCCTCAATCGTAACAAAACGCTTTCTTCAGTTTTGGGAAAAGGAAAAAGTCAGCGGGAGCCAAGTCCGGCGAATACGATGGTTGAGGCATGATTGCGGTTTTGTTTTTGGCCAAAAACGCACAAGCATCGATGTGTGAGCTGATGCGTTATGATGGTGCAAAATCCATGATTGGTTTTTCTACAATTCTGTGCGTTTCTGACGAATTGCTTCGCGCAAATGGCGCATAGCTTCAAGGTAGTATTCCTTATTGACCGTACGACCTTGTAGCAAGAATTCATCCATTGCAATCGAAGAAAACAGTGAGCAAAATCTTGACATTTGACCGAACTTGTCGTGCTTTTTTCGGTTTTGGCTCTTCTGGACGCTTCCACCGGGATGATTGGGCTTTGGTTTCAATGTCATAGCCATACACCCATGATTCGTTACCAGTTATGACCTTTTTGAGGAAATCTGGATCGCCGTTGACGACGTTCAACAGCTCCTGAGCGATGTCCATGCGACGTTGTTTTTGCTCAAAATTTAGCAATTTTGGAACAATCTTCGCTGCCGCACGTTTCATGCCTAAAACATCCGTAAAAATTGCTTGGCATGAGCTGAACGATATGCCAACATCATCCGCAACTTCTCTAATAGTGATTCGACGATTATCCAAAATCATTATCTTCACTGCTTCAATGTTTTCATCAGTTGTTGACGCGTTCGGGCGTCCAGGACGAGCATCGTCATTGACATCTTCTTGGCCTTCATTAAACCGGTTATACCACAATTGAACTTGTGTTCTGCTCATAGTAGACTCGCCAAACACCATAGTCAACATCTCATATGTCCTGGCACATTTAATTCCATTTTTTACACAAAACTTAATACAGTTTCTTTAATCCATTTTTTCGAATAGTAAAAACGCGAAGAGCACACCAAAACACGACTAACCTTTTTATCTGTCAAAAACAAATTGACAATCCAAAATGGCTGATTTTGTCAACATATATAACAGACATGTGAATCAACATAACAGAAAAAATAAATGCGAAAATCGAACATACGTAACTCACGAAATTTGAAAATAACGCTTATTTTTTGATCACACCTCGTACTTTGTAATGTTATTATAAGAGAAGTTTAGAAAAATTGGGTGTTATTCCTGACGTTAAAATTATATAGCATTATTTAGCAAAAATTATAATATAATTAGCGTTTTAACTGTACCTATGATTAATATTGAAACACACATCTCGTGGATACTGTTACAAAATGAATGAATGAAAGTCTCCTTTCCTATTTTGACTCTTTAACTGCTGATGAACAATGCATACGTTTAGGTAACATGTACTATTTTTTGATCACACCTCGTATGTATAAGAATTGATATATTTTCACACAAGTATGTGGCTATCTGTGTAGGAAGTCACTGAAAGAACATAAAGAATGAAGATTTCTACAATTTCGCTTAGCCTATATGTAGGAAACTGTTAACACAAGCAAGTCTATGCCAATCAATGTAAAGTTATGTCCATTTTTTGGAAATAGTGTATGGGCAAAGACTGCCTAATTTAAAATTTATCTGATTATTGATTGAAGAAAGTTTAGTTTACATTAAATTGATGATTAGCGTTTAGAAAAATTATCGCTAAATTACCAGAGTAGTCAACAAGGTTTTGGACTGGAGCAACAAAATATCTTTCCTAGGGTAATTTGGATTCGAACCTGTAATTGGGTTTTTTTCTATCACGTAAGGTTTTTGAGATACAAACAATGGTTTTTATTCGTTTTTTACATATAAAGTCATTAGTTTATTTAAAAATCAATAACTTTCCAAAAGTGAATGGCGTTATTTGAACGTCGTTTGTATTTTGTTGGTTCAGTTTCACGTATTAGTCCAGCAATAGTCTCCCAGAATGCTTTTTTCTGTCTCTAAATCCTTAACGATTTCTTTCAATTTTTATTAAATATTGGTGAGCACACTCCCCCTGTTCGTCGCTTAACGCACAAAGGTTTCTTGAGTACTGATTGGTGATTGTTGAAGGTGTTTTTCCGCCTTCCACTCGTTCTCAGCTGTCTTTGAAATGTTTAGCCAATTTTGTTCTCCGAAGGTTTTCTGCAAAGTTTAAAACTTTCCGTAATAGAAATTCGTTTTATTTTGTATACAAAAATTGAGACAATATCTTTGTTCCCTAAAATCACACATTGTAAAGGTCCCCAAAAGCACATTTTTGTGTCGTTCAACATAAGGCATGTCTCAAAAATCAATAACTTTTATGATATGAAACTTGGCGCGGATGTCTGCCAAGGTGTATCCAAAAACAATCAAATTCCCTTGCAAAGCACGAGTGAAATATGGGAGACCTTCTGAGATTTAGTGAGCTTACAAGCACTCTATTTTTAGACTCACGGAAAAGGACCTACAGTTTAATGACGATTCCCAATAACACAGTTTGTGAAGCATTTATAAGACTGGTCCATTACTCGGCTCCTCGAAGTAACTAATGATAGGTGGCTGTATACGGTATTGAACCCGCGATCACTCGAACGACAATCGCGTGTACCATTGAGCCATGCCCGGCCACACGTATTACGTATGATAAATCTTTGGTGTCAAGTCAAACTTTTCTATTCATGCAGCAGTAAGTGCAGATACTCTATAAATCGGCTAAACAAGTTAGGCGTTGGATTTTTGATCTCTTTTTAATATTTTAAGAAACGATCTTCAACAAAGTTACTTTCATTTTCACACGAATATGAAGAAAATCTTATGAAATTGAATCAAAATGGAATTGGTTAATTTATGTGGTACGTTAATGATATGTCCCATTCAAAACAAACTTTTTTTTTAGTTGGTTCGCTCTGCCCCCAAATGATGTGTACGCTATTAGTTTCATAAGAAATAAAAATAAACTTTTCCCCAAATATTGCCAAAGTTTACCAACCAACTGTTCTTCGTTTCGTCTCCCTGTCATTTGTTTCCTTCACAACTCTACTAATTGCCAAAATTTTTATGATTTTCCTTTTTGTGTATTCTAATTATACGAAATGTGATATATTACAAACTACCAAGGCAATTTGTAGACATTTGTCAACAAAAATCACATATTAACCATAATTGCCCTAGACAATGTCTACAGTGTGCAACGGAAAGAAAATGGGCCCCAACTCCACACAACAAACATCAAAAGTGTAACATATGTTGGCTACTCCACAATGTCATTCACTTCAGTCACTCATTTGGGTGTTATCGTGTTGAAAAAGTTGGATCCGAAACTATTTTTAAAACACAAATGTCTAAAGATATTAAAACATCTTCCAAATTTGTAATGAGATTCAACAATTGGAAATGAAATGCACACACTAAAGGCAGCATCTTTCCAAGCAATTATTATTATGGGCCAAGGCGAAAATGTAATGTGAATGAAGCCAAGGAGGCCCCTAGAAAGAAAACAAATGAAAAGAATTCCGAATAAATTCATTGAGGGTATCAACGAGGGCGATCCCAAAACTCGCTGACCTGGTGCTAAAAGTTTGAAAAAAAAAAAAAATATTTTGGTGAAAAAGCAGTAAAAGAACCTATGTTTTAAGTTTCAGGGCGACAGGTAGTTCAGTGTTTTTATTTGAGCCATCAAAATTAAACGAACGCAATGAATTCGTAAACATGAAAAAATTGGTTACGTTTATGTAATTCAATATTTTTATTTGAAAGGCCTGGGTCAAACCGATATTAAAGCCTGGCTAGATTCTACTCTAGGTGAGTCTGTTCCATGGTTTACAATTGTAAAATATTGGGTAGCAGAATTTAAACAAGGCCGTACGAGCTGCCAACACGAACATTGTAGTGGTTGACTGATTAAGGTGTTCACGCCAGACATGGTTAAGAAAATCCACAAAATGACATTGGATGATCGTCGGTAGAAGGTGCATGAGCTAGCTTAGATGATAGGCATCCTATATTAACCGAAGATTTGAAGATGATAAAGCTGTGCGCAAGATGGGTGCCGCGCTTGCTTCCAGTAGAGCAAAAACAGCGTTTTGAAGATGTTTCAGTAGAGTATTTGGCGACGTTTCACTGCAGTAAACCCGAATTTTTGCATCGATTTATAACCATGGATCAGACATGGGTCCACCACTTCACATTTGGAACAAAGAAACAGTCCAAGCAGTAGACTGGAGTGGGAGAATCGTGGCCAAAAAAGGCGAAGACGGTTACATATTCAGGCAAGGTCGTGGCGTCCAGTTTTTGGGATGCGCATGGGATTATTTTTATTGATAATATTCAGAATGGATATTCGCCGCCATCAACGGCGAATATTATGCTAATACCAAACAATAATT
The DNA here is from genome assembly GCA_019455685.1 of Philornis downsi. Lineage (NCBI taxonomy): Eukaryota > Metazoa > Arthropoda > Insecta > Diptera > Muscidae > Philornis > Philornis downsi. Next base: position 21,155 of record JAHXMU010030807.1, on the reverse strand, counting down.
GCAGCATTTAAATGATGATATTATAGGAAAAATACAGCATTTGGCGTAAAAGGATTGCTGTTTCATCAAGACAATGCTCCTGTTCACACATGCGCTATTGTAATGGCAAAAATGAATAATTTAAAGTTCGAATTACTTCACTACGCACCTTTTATTCACCAAATTTAGCTAACTCGGACTATTTTCTCTTTCCACATTTGAAAAAATGGCTCGCTTGTAAAAGATTTACCAAGAAATGAAGAGGTGGAGTATGCGGTTGATAGCTATTTTAAGGAGTTTGACAGTTCTTACTATAAACAGACTACAGAAGATATTGAATATAGCTGGAAGAAGGGTATCGAGCTAAAAAATTTTCCCAACGTTTTTGCGTCTTCTCTGTTAGATCAACTAGTTTTGGAATCATCCTCGTAATATATTCGAATATTTTGAGTTTTATGCTGACGGCCAACAAATTGCTTTTCGAGATTTATATAGTTAACTAGCTTAGTTTTGGTCCGAATTTTTGTGCAAAGACAGAAATAACATTTAATTTTGTGGTTTGCTGATGTCTATGATAAAATTCCTGACTGTAAAGCTATTTGATTCTAGGCGAAGGGGATACATCAACACTCAGAGCAATGTAAAGCTCTTAACTTTTATAACTTTTTGCCGTTTAGCACAATCAGCATTTTACTGTCAAGCTGCTGGAAGCAAATACTAAGATATGTTTATTGTATGACTATTAAAACCCACAACAATAATAATTTTAATGATCTTTACAACATATTTGGTGTTACAGTTTATTTTATTGAAATTGACAGTACTCAAAAGAATTTTAGCAATTCCAATGACTTTAATTTGGAGAGAAACTTTGAATTATATTTATATATGTCAACTTTCACATTTATAACATTCTCCCACAATATCTTTGCTAATTGCTGAAATAAGTTAAAGCAATTTTTCTTCAAAAAGATAAATGTAACATAGAGTAGACGAAAATCGGATGAGAAACGAACCAATCTCTTTATGAAACCGTGTTCAGTAGCAAAAACACAATAACAATCAATGTAAGGTTGCATTCACAATGATAGCGCCCATTTCGTTTTTGCTATCCATTTCCTTGTCACTTTACGTATTTCAGACAAAAACCTTTCGTTTTTTGTTCAAAAATATAAGTCAACTTTTGCACTAAAATAAAACGTACTCGTATTTCAACTTCATTTTTATTGAAAACAAAATTTTGGAAATGACAGCTGGATGACATAGTTTTTTGAGTTTATTTTTCGAAATCAGAAATGCAATGAAAATTTAAACTATTTGCTTTAGGAACAATAATTTAGACGACATACAGTCAAATCTGCTGTTCAAAAATATAAGTCAACTTTTGCACTGAAATAAAACGTACTCGTATTTCAACTTCATTTTTATTGAAAACAAAATTTTGGAAATGACAGCTGGATGACATAGTTTTTTGAGTTTATTTTTCGAAATCAGAAATGCAATGAAAATTTAAACTTTTTGCTTTAGGAACAATAATTTAGACGACATACAGCCAAATCTGCTGCGCCATAAGGTTTGGAAAGCAAACGATTCTATTTCTAAAACACTTAAACATCAGTCAATCAGCTAAACAAAAATATTTTGCACAAATTTAACAGCTAACATTGCAATAATTCCAATGTTGTTGATGTGATAAATTCAAGCATGACAACTTATTTGTATAGGCTGAATATCAAACAGGGTAAGACTTGAATTGGATTTGATGAGGTTCATTGGTGACCTGGCCAAATCGAACCTGCTAAATATAATTAAATTCTGATTGAAATTGAATTGAAAATATGGTCTCTAGAAATGACAAAACCAAACTTAATAATTTCATTTATTCGGCTGATATGTAAAGACGATAAGACGCGTTTTTAACAAGATTCCTGTCTGACTGATACACTAAATATAAATAATAGTGAAAGTGAAGTGAAACTTTAAATTCAATTCAAACTTAAGAACAGCAAAGTTTTTTAGTTTTTAGAGAAAAATGGGAAAATCTAAGCACTGTGACCTAAAACTAAGAAAAACTGTTAAAAATTTGCATAAAGATGGAAATTCTTATAGAAAAATTTCAAGGTTGCTTGGAATTTCAAAAACAATGATTGAAAATGCTGACAAATCGACTCCGGTAAGAGAAACTCGTGATAGAAAACCAAAAATTACACCTACAGTTAAACGTGCAATCATTCGATGTGTGGAAAAGAATCCATTTATCTCATCGAAACAGATAAAAAATGATTTTAACATAGAAAGTGACATATCAACAATTCGAAAAACACTTATTAAAGAGAACCTTAAAGCTCATAGTGCTAGAAAAGTACCAATGTTGTCGAAGAAGAACGTACAACAAAGGCTAAAATTTGCTGAAGTTCACTCATGGTGGCCTCAAGAAAAATGGAAAACTACTCCATGGTCGGATGAGACAAAAATTAATCTATTCAGATAGGGGTCTTCATACTGTAAGAAGACCAATTAATACGGAATACAACCAAAAATACACTCTTAGGACTATAAAACACGGCGGCATTGTTTGGGATCATTTTCCTACTATGGTGTTGGGCCACTGCATCGTATACAGGGCATTATGAAAGCAACAGATTATGTTGACATTCTACAAAATTGTATGCTTGTATTGTATGCTTATGCCGTAGAAAATATGCCACTGCGATGGGTGTTCCAACAGGACAATGACCCCAAACATACGGCAAAGTGCACCAAGACGTCGTTTGGGAATAACAAGATAAATTTATTAGAATGGCCTCCGCAGTCTCCCGATCTAAATCCGACGAGAATTTGTGGAATATAGTGAAAACTTCAATTAGAGGAAAGTGTTCCACGAATTGCGATCTGCTATGGGAATTAATTCAGGTTGCGTGGAATGATATACCGATTTTAGTCTGTCAAAACCTTGTTGACTCTATGCCTCGACGGTGTCTAGCAGTTTTAAACAACAAAGGAGCCTCAACAAAATATTAACCACTGAAAAACAATATTAGAATAGTATTAATTGTGAATCTCTTCTTTTTTATTAATGTTATAGTATTATTTAGATGAAAACACGAAGTGTCCTTATTTTTTTTTCACAGGATGAATTTGTATTTTAAGTTTAATTTATTAAAAAAATTAAAATAAAAAGAACAATTTTAAAATACATAATAAAACTCGTTTTTGCAATATATTACCTAAAAATAAGTACAGTTATTTTTAGCAATTTCTCTTTTTACTTATTTTCTGATCAAATGTATAGTTTGACATTAGTGTCCTTATTATTTTTCACATCACTGTATATGAAAATATCGGGCGGCGCAGAACTTTTTTAGTACTGTTTGTAAACAGTTCAATCAATGTAAATATCAGCGACCAGGATCTTCCGGGACTAAGAAAGATAACACCTTTTTGTTTTTACGAAGTTCAGCCTTGTTCATCAACAGAGCAGTACAATTAGTCCAGCGGTTGTCTAACATTTGGACACCTTTTTTATAGAAGGCTTTTCGATAAACTCAAAATATGACTCGGTTTTAGGTATATAGTATAATCACTCTTTTAGAAATTCAATGCGTTCAGGATCATCGATGCACGTACGACCCTGTTTAAAATTGACAAACCGTCAAAAACTGATTGTTTTCGATGGAGAAGTGTAAGGAGGTATTCCAAACCATTGCTGCTTTTAACGGTAATTTTCAAATGACAATATATATTTAGCACACGAAATTTATACGGAAATAAAAGGAAACGTTGCTTCGCTTAGAATACTGTAAAAAAGATGGGACTTTGTAAAGCAATTACGCTTGGCTTGCACAACTCATTTATGTGGGCGTTGCGTCAAAGCAAAGGCCAATATGGTGCATTTTTACATGTTTTGTTCTTAGAGCACAATCAAAATGTATTTTTCAACTTTTGTCGATTGTAGTACCGTGATTGCAATAAGGCTGGGAAGACATGAGCAGACTTCACTGTATCAAATAAAAATGTTGTTGTATCTATCACTTATATTATTAAGTGATACACTCGGCAGACCTAATCCGGCAGACAAAGAACGAATTGTCATGTAGGATATGAAAATCGTCCAATGCAAATTGAAAATCACGGGAATTCGGAGATAATGACGGTACCGGATTTCTTAATGAGAAAGTTTGAACGCTGCTCTCTTTCATATTGAAAAGGAATAGGGTTGTATGAGACATTTATGAAGGAATAAAAACAATTCCAAGGAGAACTATAAATAAAGCCTACTTCAAAATTAAACTATCGAAATGTTTAATATTTCATCATGGAAAGATAGCCTCTGATTAAAGTCGGTCATCTCGACGACATTTTACTCCAACCAGATGGCACTATCTGACACACAGCCTGTGAAAACTAGACATTATGGCACATACAATTCGGAATTCATTTCACGCTGCGGGCAGATGAACTGGCAGCCTATGTCCAATGATATTAGCCCTTAGACTTTGTCTACATTCATAAGCCATCTATTATGAACGAATTTGAAGCCCACTTTAACCGCGTCACTCTAAATACTAGACCGCCTTATTGAAAATTAAGACTTCAGAATGGGCCTTGTTAAGCGTAGATGCCGCCAGCAGTTAGAAAACTTAATCTATAGGAAATAAATTGAGCAGAAAAATTCTTTTGTTTCATTATCCGACTATTGAATTTGAATTTACATTAACTGTTTTTTTTTTTTTTGTTTTTGGAAAAATACATCCTATCCTATCCTATAGTAAGACTTTATTAAAAATGTAATTCAAAGTTCAAGTAAAGGGTTATCAGGCAATGCTTGTTTCTTTGAATTCTCAATGGTTTGAAAGATATTCTATTAAGTGGGCATCAATTTTCAATTTCGGCTTCTAGTAAAGATTCTCTAATGTGAATTCACATGCATCATGAAATTGTAGACATTGATTTGTTTAAAGATTCAACACACTAACTACAAGAAGATTTTCCCATATTCCACACAACAAGTGGAATGTCAGTTTGTTATTTTTAAATTACATAGAATGTAATACTTTGTTACTAACATAAAATTTGATTTACACATACAATTTTCCTATCCATTATTCATCGTAAAAAAATGTACTCGTTTAACAAACACAATTGGCACAAATAAACTCTATATCATATTGCTGCTAACTGATCCGCCTGACCTCTAGATTGTCTCAAATACTCTCTATTAACTCTCTCTTTTGGCATTTCCTGCATCAATCATTTCAGCTGAAAGTAATGCAAACATTATTATTATTCTTGATATTTTGTGAAAATTTCACTATCATTTCACTTGCAGAGATATTAAATAAATATGCTTTCCATAACATAAATCTAATATATTTCTCTCTAATAAATCATACAATGGAAATTTCATTCAAGCGCCTTTATTGCAGTCCAAACGCACCAAGACCAGACCAGACATTAGGTTCAGAGAATACAAAAGCAACAAAATACATTATCTAATAAATCTATCATCAGAGCAACAAAAGCTGTCATCGTCCAAAACATAAAACATGTCATTTCGGTGTTGCTGTTGTTGTTGTTTTCTTTTCTTCCTGAAAATTTATCATAATTATGACACATGTTAAGCACAACAACAAAAAGAATAAAATACATATTTTTGGTTATTTTTTCGATATCTGTTTCTTTCTTTTTGCTGTTCTGTAGAGACGAGAATGAGGATGTCTCCCACATCTTGTGATATTCATTCAAACAAGTCGTAAATATTTTCATATATATACAAAAAAAATGTCTGTTTCCCAAATAAATTAATAAATACAACAGTTTATCAACACCGCAAAAGTGTGGGGGGTGGGGGGAGGCCAGCCGGCACCTTCTCCCGGACACCAGCAAACTCATATAACAGCCAATCAAAAGAATTGTACCCAAATAAATGTGTTAAAATTTAAACAATTTTGACATGATTATAATTTAACTTGACATAATAATTTTACGCCACACATGAAAATTGTTGACTCTAAGGCGGCAGACAATCTTATTTATGTGCGAATAAAATGAAAAAGATATAATAACGATACCGCAACTTGGCCCCCGAGAAACTCATAAAAATGTCATATTTAATTTGGCAGTTTTTTTGTTCAGTACATCACAATTTCATTGCTTAATAAGGCTACTGTTGCTACCTCTCCTGCCATAACAAACTCTTGGAAGTTTTGTTCACTTTTGGTTGCAGGTAGGTAAAAAAAAACTGTCCGTCTTAATTTAATTTCAGTTTAGCAGCGACCACATCAACACCGTCATTACCATCGTCATCATCATCATCACCATCGCCCTCATCAGATATAATACTTTGAATTCTATTTCGAGACAAAAACGCAAAGCGAAAGCTTTAAATGCTTTTTTCCTTCTTGCTTTTAATGACCAACAAACGTTTAAAACGCCATAAATTCTAAGATGTGATGAAGGGAGCGACATGTGAAAGGATCTGCGTTTAATTACAATGCTATGTACGATATTTTTTGTTTGACCACTCCCAAACGTTGTTGACAAGTCTGAAATGTTAACACGCACATTTTAAGTTGACATGAATGAGAAACAAGTTCATTTTATTGTGTGCAGAAAACAAAAACGACTGATAGTAGCTGGGACAGGGGAAATGTGTCAGAATTATGACTTTTAATAAGTACATGCTTAAATGCATGTTTAGGCATTAATTTATTGTAATTGTTTTCACTTGTTCGTGAGGTGTCGCAAAGGAGCAGGAAACTTTTGTTTTGTTTTCTTGTTTGAATATTGCGTTGATTGAGGAGTCACGCCAAATGTAAACGAATATAGTCAAATACAGTGTAGGGACTTGGACGATTTCCGTTTTACTATAAAATGATGTCCAATAAATGAGACCATTTTTTTTATTATAAATACAGCTCCAAATTCAAATTACTGGCATCTTCGCCTCTCTTTTTACTCTCCGTCTTTGTAAAGCGACTCCTTATAAACAGTTTAATAGCATCCTCTTCAGGTAATTAATACCTTGCCGTAGGTTAACAATTTCACTCCGACCATTTCAACAATCGAGTTAAATTTATAGAACGTAATAAAGTTGTTAATAAACAAAGAAGTTATTTTGCATGCCAACAAGAAACAATTTACGATGAGTGATTAATAAAATTATTGTGTGGGCACGATGGTAAAGAAAAATTGATAAATTATACAATAAGATGTACATAATGTGAACAAAAGCGTTCACCACATCAGGAAATTATTAATAACCAGGTCTTTTAATCGGCGACCAGGTTGCTCTGAAGGAACGTAAAATGTTACCCAAGATGATGAATCAATTCTTATAGTATTTCGAGAAAAATATTCCGTAAAATATATGTAAACACGTACACTTGAACATCACAATAAAGCTACTGAAATTGCTGCATCTTTTGCGAGAATGCATGAAAATATTGCAGCACGAAAAGTCTTCGACAATTAACTTGATGAGCGACGCGGAACAAAGCCGACAAATTTCCAATGGCAGCACCAATCGATTGACAATCTATCAAAACTTGGTCCAACGAGTTGAAGAAACAAGGCATAAGACCGAAACTCGAAGAGTTGTCTCGTGTGTGACTTACAGCCGATCACCGAATCGTTTAAGAAAGTAATAAAAACTTAATTTAGTCGGTGGAATATTTTAAAGACAATGCCAAAGATGTGAAAAAGAAAGAGTTTTAGCAAAAATAAAAGCAGTTCTTTATTTTTAGACACAGTATAATTTAACTTATACCTTTGTAAGACTTCAAATTAAATGATAAAATATAAAACTGGAAAATTTAATTATTTTGTTTTATCTTCCCCCTTATTTGAAGACTTCGGTATCAAAAATATTATTTAAACGTTTTTCTGTTTGTGCATATTAGCAATTAGTTCCCGAATTAATGGTGGTGGAATAAATTGAAGACAATACAAAAGATTTGAAAAAGAGTTTTAGAAAAAATAAAATTAATTCTTGATTCTCAGACACAGCATAAATCAACTTATTCCTTTGTAAGACTTCAAAATAAACGATGAAATACAAACCTGTAAAATTTAATTATTTTAATTTATCTTCTCTCTTTTTTGAAGACTTCGGCATCAAAAATATTATTTAAACGCTTTTCTGCTTGTGCATATAATTAATTAGTTCCCGAATTAAGATATAGATGTCGTCTCCGTCGATAATCGATATTCTTTTTACAGTTCTTTCAAACGATGCTTGCAAAATTTCGTACAATTTCGATCATTTGTCTTTAAGTTACAGTGCGTTCAGTGATTCTATTTTTATCTTATTTTTACAATGGAAACAAATTAATTATAAAAAAAAAAAATAAAAATCATTATTTGGTCAGCATTTTGATAGAAATCATGAAAGTGTTCGGCTGACTTTTCACTGTCAGAAACAATCATTGTTCTATGGCTTACTGATTTGAAACGGGGTCGTGCAGACACCGATCTTACTGAGCACAGGAGACATCCGATAGATTTTGTTATACTATAGGGTGGGCCATAAGGGTGTTGGCGGTTTAAATATTCAATTAAAAAAAAACTACGAAACATAAAAAAAATATATTTGCATTTTTAAAAAGTAGAAGCATGAAAATTTTTAAGACTTAAAAATAATGTTGTCCAAATGGCTTCCCTCGGCTGCTTGACACTCTTGGAACCGCAAATTTTGGAAAACTCGTTGAAAAGTTGTTCTCGGTATTTTGTTACTTTCCTGAATAATGTTCCTCTTCAACTGCTCTAAATTGGTCGGATTATTCTCGTAGAATACCGATTTGAGGTAACCCCATAGAAAATAATCGTATGGAGAGAGATCGGAGCTACGTGGGGGCCATTCAGTATCCCCCCTTTTCGAAATGAGTTTTCCAGGAAAAACATTTTTCAGCAGCTCTATGGATACCCTAGCCGTATGACATGTGGCCCCATCCTGTTGAAAAAACATCCTCGAGGTATTGCCTTGAAGAACTTCAAGCAAGCTGGCACCAAAAAGTCTGCTAGCATGTTGCAATAATTGTTCGCTCTAACCGTCATCGCATGCCCTTTTTCGTCCTCAAAAAAGTATGGTCCATGTCGGCCAATGTCGGCTGATCTTGCAGAAACTGGGCGACCACGAACCGTAATTGGTACTGTTGAGCCGGTTGTTTCGAACATTCTGATCCATTTTCGTATCACATTGGCACTTGGAACTTCACTTAAATCGTGTAAACCCTGTTCATACCGATACAAACGTCGTGCAGTAATCACTGATTTATTGTTTTCGTAATACGCTCGGACACAAAATGCACGCTGCACTCCCGTGTACGGCTCCATTGCGACTAAATTTCCAGGAAGCGGGGCAGCGAACAACATATCCCCCCGCCACCCCGCGCCGCGCGTTACCGAGAAATTGGAGAATTAAATCGCCAACACTCATATGGCCCACTGTACAAGACAAAAAAAAAACTGAAAAATGTTTCCCACTAATAAAAAAAAAGTAATAATAGTATTCAAGAGATGCAGATAGATTGCAAATACAAGATAGCATCATATCAGAAGATATCAATGGGGATTACATTCACTATTTGGCATACCAATGGTGATGAATGATATCGAGTTTGCCAACAGCGTAGATCTGCTGGGAATATTTTAAACACAATAAAAGTTTTTTTTTTTTGTCTAGTAGTATGTGACAAGGGAAGGAACGTGAGTCCACCACGACATTCGTGACTCGAAACAGTAACGCGGTGAAAGGAAAGTGTCGGATTTAAGAAGTACAAAGTGACTAAAAACCCAGCAGTCTGCAATAAGTATTCTTGGATACAAAGCAATGCAATTTTCCGCAATGGAAAAATTGCATGAATTACAAATTTACTTTCTGTCCCATCTACCATATTCCCCAGATTTCGCCCCCAGTAGCTTCAAAAAAGAAAAAAAAAACCTTGCACTTATGAGTAATATATGGGAGAAGTTTTAACATTCAGTGAGCTTACTTGCATTCTATTTTTTGAGACAAACTCTACGGGACCTACAGTTTAACGAAGATTCTGAACATCAGTTTGAGAAGCATCATGCCCAGCGGCCATTATCTATATAACAATCTCAAAATGTTGCTCCAAAAAACTTAGATCAAACGATGAGGTCATTGCAGAGAGCTTTGGCAAACCCTTCCACAAAAGGGTCGTCGATATATTAGAAAAACTTGGACTTGATTTGATTGTATCGTTCTTAAATAAGACTATATTTATGGATCAAACGGTATTTGGCAAAAATTCCAAAAAGGCACTAAAATTATTGATCGAAGTGTAACGTTCGAAACTGCTTTAACAGCTCAGTAAACCAACAGTAAACATAAATACCTCAGACATAACGCAACAGTACACTATAATGATAAATACGTATTCCAGATCAACACTCGTAAATATATAAAAAAAAGGATGAGCGAATCCCAGTCCAAACTTTTTAATTAATAAAAATTAAAAATTAACTAAAATATACTCGTATACGAGATTACTTTCATGGTTCCTATGCCATTACATTCAAGTGCCTAACTATTAAACACATCTGGCAGGATTATTTTCCAATAAATTTGTCTTTCCCATTCTACAACACTTTGTGTACATCTGCCTGTCATTCTTTTTCAGGGCAAAGACTTAAATGATCACCTCCGTCCCTCCACCCACACATGCCTCAGAAGCCATAAAAAAGAAAACAATTATATTACTTCAAAAACTAAATGCCTTAACTTGTAGATAGAGAAAATAATACATTTAAAACTTTCTAATTGTCTTATCTTTCCACAATAAAATTCTCGCAATAAAACTCTTTCATTAGCCAACGGACATGGGTTCCGCTCCCCACTATCAATAACAACAAGCAACGAGAATAAACATACAAATATTCTTTTTGTTTTTCGGCTATTCTCAAAGGATTCAATAAAGCAAATCTTTTCAATAAATTCTATGGAAAACTTTATCGAAACCCTCCTCCCTATCAACCAAAAAGGACAATCCACTACACTAGTGATAGGTTAGGAGGTCATTGGAAACAAAAAAAGAAGTGCTCATACAAGAGGCGAAAAGTAAAATAGTATAGAGCCAATAGGAAACGAATTTTTTTGCAGCAACAAATCAACATAACAAAAGTAAAAGTTTTGTGGAAAACTTTGTTTCAGTTTTCACTTATTCATTGTATTTTTGAAAAATTTTCCATTTTCTGCTGAATTGCCTGTGTGTGTGGCAGTGGTAGTGGTAGTGGTTTTGAGTGTGTGTATCTGAACTAGTTAATATTTACTAATATATTCTATTTTTATTGTACAGCTATTGTAAATTGCATAGTTTGATTTTCCGCTTACATCTGGGTTTGTTGTTCTTACGATGTCGCAACGGGACGGACGCACATTTCACTGTCCAAACTAACACACCTCCTCCCCCCCGAACAAAAAGAAGAAAACTATAAAGGATGCCTTTGAGCAGGCAGACTTGCTATTTCTTTTTAATATAAAGCAAATGTGTGAATGTATATGTGAATCCTTGCAAACATTCGCAGATTGCTTTGGACAAACAGCAATCTAACAATCTACAAAAAAGTTTACTTTAGCTGAGTCTAAAGTTATTTCAAAGGACGTTGGTTCATACTCTGCTCAAAAAAAAGCACAAACTTTCTTGCTGGCTTTTTGCTAAACTGGGTCATTAGGCGTTGTTGATTTTGCTAGTCAAGTGTGTTGGCCATATGTTTTTTGAAAGGCAAAAGCTATACATTTATGTATAACAAATTCTATATACCATATACTCGTAAATAGTACATACATATATAACTGAAGTGCAATATAAACATTTTATTTTCATAATCTCAAAGTTTATTTAGTTTGTCGATTTTTTTTTTGTTTTGTGTCTATGTGTGTGCCTTCTTGTTCCACCAGGAGCATTCTACAATTTTGAACTGTACAAATTCAAGTTTTAAGAAAATTGTTTTAGTTTAAAGTGTTTGCCTGAGTTTATCGCAACATTTTTGTCGTTGTCGTTGTTTTTTCTTCTTTAGCCTGCAAAGCTAAAAGTTTTCCATTCTTCAGTCTTTCAACGCTGACAAGAGGGGGGTTAAAACCACACAAGCCGTCTTCGTCGTCATCACTTCTTCTGTTAATTGCGGTTTATGGAGTCTATTTTTTCTACAGGGATTAAATACTTGGGGAATATTAAAGTTTTGTTTTCCTACACTTCTGTTGTAGTCAAAGTTTTGCGTTAGTGGTTTAAAGTTCAGCTCAAGTCAAGTTAATTAAAATGTAGATTTTCCCTCTTAAGACAAAACAACGGCAAAGAAAAAAAAAATAAAAATAAAAGAAACACCAAGAACATCGCATGAAGATAAGGCAAATTAATGACGGACAGAATTATCTTCAAAAAAGTAGACCAACAATTAAAGCCGATTTTTTGAGCCAAAATCAGGAGAAAATTGATGTAAGAAAAAAAAATCGGTAGAAGGAGCTGGAAATCTTTTGAAATCTATGAAATTTACACACGAATAGGAATTTTAGTGCAGTATAAAATATTCCCTTTAAAGAGTCAGTTGATGAGTCTTGAATTTTAACTGATATGATTTCGACTTCAAATGATGCGCTTTGAGGTATTTTGAACTTCAATCGAAGTATTTTTAATTTCAATGGATATTTTGCGAATTCTAAACAGAAAATTTTAATTTAAGTTAATGTTTATTGAATTCAAAATGGATTGAGGGTTCCAAATTAAATTTGTATTTTTTGAATCTAAAATACACATTTGGATTTTAAGTGGATGTCTTTTGAATTTCAAATGTAATTTTTTAATTTAAAACTAATTATTTTAACTTCAACTGATTTTTAAGTGGAAATGGTGGAGTTAGTTGAGTTTCATACATTTGTTAATATGTTACAGCCTGTCATACTAATTCAGAGTTGGGTATGCAAAAAAATTAATTATGCAAAGTACTAATACTGACACATTCCCTATATAAATATAGGGAACACATTGCAACACATTGCAGCAAAATATTTTGGAAAGTGCAACGCCAAAGTATACGGATCGCAAAAAAGTCAAAAATAAAACCAAACTCTCAAATTATTACGTTTTAGACTTTATATGAAGAGTAGATATTCAACAAAATGTTACATAAATATATTCCAAAAAGCCGCCTGAAAATATGGAAACTAACAATGAAAAACTTGAATATTGGAATGCTTTTAACTGTATGAAATCAAATCAATCAGATATATGTATGTGAATTTTTCCATGGTGTATGGCAATGCATCGTTTGCATATTGACACAAATATTTATGCATTGTGGAAGCAAATTCATTATCGGGCATCCTCAAATGGAAAGTGATAGAAAATCATCCAAATCCTTTGTCTTTAGTCACAAAAAATAAAATAGTATAATAAGTACCGGATAGGTGGCGCAAGAGTTGGCCATTATAAATAGGTGGCCAAATTTCCACCTGACGAAGTTATTGCGTAGTTACCACATGGCAATAGAAGTATGAAATCGTAACACGAAATGATACTTTGCGTGGTAATTGAACAGCTATCTTTGCTATTAAATGCTATTCAATTTTGTATCTATGGATGCCTATAGACCCTGATCATATCTTCGATTAGCATATGTACTGTATACAATATTTTGAATTATTAATGACATAAATATTGAAAGCTGAATTACACTGTTGTTTATGTGGGTATTATATAAAATACATATCATACGTTTCAACTTCATTATGTTTCTAATCATAGCAATATTTTTAAATATTGTAATATGAGTATATAATTTCTACCAATTTCTTAAATAAATATTGCAAGTTGTTTTAAAAACTATTGGGATTTTATTCGAAATAACCGCTAAATTTATATGCCAAAATTATTTTTGCCAGCTACTGCGAACAAACTTCAAAAAATCGAGAAATTGAGTCACCAAATCTATATTTTAGTTAAGTCTTTGTTAAGACATATGCCTATAGGGGACAAAATTTGCGCTTTCGCTGGTGTTATTTTATACGAAATTCAATAAAATGTATATCACCTTTATTCGATCTTTGCTTCTGGATTAAGTTTATCAAGTTATACAATTCAGCCGTTTGGCTTAGGCGGTTCCCTTTTTTTTGTATAAGTTTTACTTCAGATATTAGCTGAGGGTGAAAATACCATGTTCGTCCTTTCTCTTCCTTGTTTTTCCTTGCTCGAATTACCAAGTACGTCTGTGGAGTACTTGATATGCACACATCTAATTTCATTATTGTAACTTTAGTCGTTTGCCCAGATCGACGATATAATTTTATCCGTAGTATGACTTCTCTGTAATATACTCGTATACTAGTTTTCACAGAGTTATAGTAAAATTTTTGTCCTCTTTTATTTTTTACCAAAGTGTGCACTTTAAAGCAGACCTACTTGTTCAGCGCCTCTGTCAAGTAGGTACCCTAACCCTAGACATAGTTTTAGCAATTCTAGGTTTAACCGTTTGTTCTAGGTAAAGACAACATTTAAATCCTTTTCTTGTCTTGTTTTATCCCTTAAAGGTACGAATTCCCTCAAATTATAGTGGTGTCAAAATTCCCTTTCATTGTAAAAGCCAATGCTTTTGTTTAAATTGAAACCCGGGAAGTTCATAAGATAGAGAGGTACTACTGGATCACTTGGAGTCTACAAGTACTACATGTAAATAAAATGATAAATAAATAAGAAGAGTACACAATTTTATCTTTGTGCGCTATTACTATCATTATGAAGAGACTGGTTGTATAAAATTTAGCCACTTACCAAAGTGAGTGGCAATTACCTGCATAAAATATACAATAAGTGGAGAGCCTGGTAAATGGTGCAATTGTTCAGACCCCAGATGAATTTTTACGACGATTCGCATTCAAGTTACCCCCTATATTATATTGAAATTATCAGTTCAACAAATGAAGCAATTTTGATCAAATAACTGCAGTGAAAAAAACACACGTGAAAAGAAGCTTGTATTGAAAGAAAATTCAAGTTTATTTCCTACAGACAGTTTTAATAGAGCTCCTAGAAGTTTGCTTTGATTTCACTTACGCTCATTTCTCCTCAAAATATGCTACTTAATTCATCATTTGCGTTATACGCTTCGTATACTCGTACATATATGTATATCAACTAAAAATTCTTGGCAATGTTTATAAAAATATTCGAGAATGAAACAAACTTCAAAGACAGCTTCGCATGCATTTCTCATTTCCCTCTTTCCCTTTTCTTCCTGTCATTACTCCCTTCAGCACCCAGAACTATGCTGTGAATGTTCTTTGAATGCAATTTTAATTTATTATCCATGTGTTACACCTCAAAATGTCTCAACTCAATTCTTCAATATAACAAACCTGTCAAAATTGTTGCTTCAACATTTTTATGCATTTCTTGTAATGGTTTTGCTGTTCCCCCATATTCCTCTGCTAGTTGCAATGGCGGTAAGTTAAATTTTGATCAGAACACAGAAGTACATGCAATTTTCAAAACTGCATCATAAAAATGATTTCCACTTAAAAGAAATTCCTTCCCTCCTGACCACCTCACGGGACGCATGATAAAATGGCAAACATTGCTGTTGCTGCTGTTGGAGCGTAAGAAGATGATGTTGGCTCCTGGTGGAGAATGCCATAATGATGTTGTTGCTGATGCTGTCGTGATGATTCTTTTACCCTGTTGGTTGCTGAGAAGCCAGGAGGACAAAAGCAAAAACAAAAAACCCCTGAATTGTTGTTTACGCGTTATCATGCCAATGTCTGAAACTGTCAATATTCGTTTCTTTTATTTTAGCCAGAAACTAAATATCTGGATGTGCAATTGCAGTTTATTCGTGCTGCTGCTGCTGCCTTTTATTGTTTTTGGTTTGTTTGCAGTTTGGAATGCTTTTGGCACGTTGCAGCTCTATAGCTTTATGCATCACAACACCAACCATCACCATGATCATCATAAGCAGCATCTGAAGCTAAAGCTACAGCGGCTACTTACTGGTTTTACGGCAGCACAGCTACTGCTACGTAGCACTACTTGTATTGATACTTTTATTGTGTATCTTTATTTGTTGTTCGGGGTTTTCGGTGTTTTCCATTTAGATTTTCTTTTCTGTTGCTGCAGTTTTTTATGCTTCCATTGCCAGTTCCCCAATGATTTCGTGTTTCTTTTGCTGACTATTTAATTTTATGCAGCAGTTTTACAACTGTCATTCACTTGTTTTCATTGTTCTGCATTGTGTTGTTTTTGTTTGCTTGCATTCGCCAGTTGTCAATGTCTTCGCATTTTCTTTTTTTTTTTGCCAGTTGTTTGTTATAGAATTTCTTTATTTTCTAACATGTTTTTACTAGCAGTTTATCCCTGGTGGCCATGACGGTAGGGGGGAATTGAAATGGGAAACATTTTAAAGTGAATTTAAACTATTGTCGTTTTTTCGTCGTTTTACTTGCAGCGTTTGAAAGTAAAACGCATAATTGAAACTTGAAAATCCATGAAGTCTTTAATATACGACAGTTAAGTGTTGCATACTTTTAGGGCAAATATTTTTGAAGTTACAGAGGTATACATTTAAGGGGAAAGTAGCTTTAAAATATTGGCAGGGCTTGCGCAACAATTGAAATCTCCCGGAGGAAATATCTTTATTTCTGTGACCCCATAAATATTAAACAACTTAAGAGGAAAGTTGGAAAATTTTTCAGCAAATAATTTGGGTTTTAATAAATGGTACCTACTTAGGAGGCATACATACTTTTCTGCTTCAATTATGAACTGCACGACTACAGCCTGGAGGTTCATAAAATCTGTGATCGTTTATATTAATGCCGTCTTTAATATGGACGTTATGTTCTCCAATAGACAAGCATTTCCATAGTTACGAACTGATATGGGTTTTACACTGAACGCAGTCAATTTAAAGAAATAACAAACAGAATTACATATGGATTATTAAAATTATAATAAAAAATTGGACACTGCGTTCACTTGCAAGGATTTTTGTGGCGTAACGAAGTGATGGCAAACCTATCAAATTTACTATATTTGAGAATTATTGCTAACCCAATAATAATCCAAACAACAATAATCCAAATAACATAGTATTTAATTACGCTACTTCATATGATCATTTCTCTTAAGCACATTTTATAATATAATATAAAAAACGAAAGACCACATTTTGGTTGCTGGGATGCCTTCTTGAATTAATTCAATTCTGTCAGAGGAGTAACCTCACATACGGATGAGTTTTATTGTAGCTCCAACATAGGAAGCTGACATATCCAGCAATGATAAACTAAATGTACATTCCCACTTGAACCAATTAAAAATAGTTATATGAGATGAAATAAATTTCATATATTGCAGATTGTAATATAAATGAGCTGACCGAACATATCTCATGGTCGTAGGTAGGTTAAATTCGAAACCGAATAAAATCGGCTCAGTAGGATCCCCCATGAAAATCTGATAATGACAAATTTTAAGTACTTTTTCAACGACGTTACCATTCACTCATTAACCATAGCGATATGCGGTAAAAATTGGTAGATTCGGGAAGGGACTACCTTCATTCATATACTTCTTATTGACGCCGCTCCAATTAGATGTCCGAAATAAAAAAAAAAAAAAAAACAATTGACGTTTGTCGTAAAACGGGGGAAAAAGGATATATTATTAAAACGTTTTAATTACGCCCATCTGTCTTAAGACGAACCTCTACATAATGGCGTTGGTTTAATTAGATGCCTAGAATATTAACAAAATAATTGATTTTCATTGGAAAACGAGGAAAAAGGATATATTATTATTCCATATTATGGATTGCGTTCCAGTGAAATAGTCATTTGATTTCAAAGCCGGCTGTATTTTTGACGCCCGCATTCTTGATCCATGTTAACATTTTTCTCGAAAAGTGCAGGAAATAACTTTCTAAACAGAGTTTATTATATTTCCTGCGCGCCTCTTAACGTGCGTTAATTTCCTTACCTTTCGTTCTAGTACGTAGAAGAAGGCAATAGACGTAAATATAAATTATGCACGGTTTATCTATCATGCATTGTTTGCTCTCTTTCAGACAAAGGTAGCAAATTCATATTTGAATACAGCACATATATTACTATCACGCCATCTATCGTATATTATTGATATTATTATATCTACATATTATTATATCTACAATTGTACAGCAGCGGCATTAATCTCCGTGATATTCAAAGTTGCGAGCGAGTTATATTGTAATATTTTTGCGAAAACTATTCTATTCGAAATTAAAAGAAAATCGAAGAACTCTTAAGCGTGGCGCAGTTGAACCTGAAGTTAGGGTTCCGTCGCCATTTAAATAACTCATCCCTATACTGAATGTCACAGCCAGGTCCGTTGCTGTTAAAATGTTTCGCCAACTATGGACATTGCGTAGTGAATGTAAGTAGGTATAATTTCATGTATTTTGATATCAAATTAAAAAATATAGCACACTATATAAAATTGTCTTAGGTAATTAACACTATATTTTAAAGGCGTCTTATTTCAATTCATTCGCCAAAGACAAAACAATGCAAAAATCTCACAAAAGCTCGAGAATTTTAGGAAATATAATTGTTTTAATGAGTTATTTTAAATTTTGCGTACGGCCACCGTAATTATACACACGACCACTATGCTGAATTCCAAAGTGCATTCACTTATACTCCTTACACGCATACAAGAAATTAATTAAACGAAACAAAATTATATAGCATATGTTTTGACGGCTCTTTAACATTGACATATGAAGCATGCTTTTAGGTCTAACACTACATCATAGTGGTGTCACTGCTATGTCCTTAAAAAACACGGACGTTGTAGTCTTGTTAAAATTTTGTGTATAGATTTATTTCGATAAAATTTAGGCCGGTTTTCTTATATTTAATCAAACACTTCACTGCAATATTTTTGTACAACAATTGTGTACCACTGAACACCAACTGTTCACCGCATTACACCAAACATTCAAATATTACACCCTCCTTGCATTCAATCTTAAATGTTCCACATTCAAGTTGTCACTCCCATTTGGCTATATCACTTTTGCTTGATGTCAAGTGCATCACATTTAATGTCAGCACTTCCTTTGCGCCTCGAGTATCATGTCACTTCCACCTTCTACCACTCAAGAACGCGTTGCCATTAATCTCCTCGACAATTGGGTCTTAACTTTTGCAATGATGTAAGTTGCTCTTGTTGTAATTGTTGTTGTTATTGTAGTTACACGAAATTAACAAAAATTTCCGGTGTACATATCCAATTGCCGTCTGTCATGTTGTCTCACAAACTGAAACTCTCCTTGGCCATTGTCGTCGTCGTCGTTGTCGTCGTCACCGTCAACGTCACCATTACCATCGTCACCATCTTCATTGCCATCGCCTACAGTTTGTCTTGAAACCCATCATTACATTTAACCCTTATCATTCATTGGCTGCACCCAAAACCAAATGACCCTTAGTGCCACAGTTGCATCAAAGACCATCGCTGGTCGACCATTCATTTCTCATATAAGCTCTTTAGTGCGTTTAAGAGTCTTCATTGTGAGAACGTCGAATGGAACAACATGAATTTAATGCGCTATTTCCGCCGAGTTTTGCACATGTTTGATAGCACTTTTGGCGTTTCTTTTACTTTCATTTCGGTTATTCTAATTAAGTTTATTTTCGAGGTCTTCATTCCTTTTGCTTTAAGGAATTGGTGGGGCAAAATTTGTTTATGTTTTATTGAGTTTTAGTCAAGTAAGACGACCGTTTCTTCATGTATCGGTAAACATGAGAAAAAGTTAAACATATGGGAGGAATTTCGAAATTGTGGGATATTTTTCATATGATGACGATGATGACGATATTTGGGTGGAATTTCATTCTGTCGTTCCGACATGTGACTTCTGACGTGTTATTTCATTTACCCCTTCATAGCCTTGGCTTCTACGTCGGCAAATTTTGCTATGCAATGCATTACGAAGAATAGATTTGCGGAATTTAGGCATTGACATGGCTTCATCTATTGCGAATTAACTAAAAATCGCACTATTGACTGGTCTTTTGAAGGGAAATCCGCAGCGATTTTGAGTTATCTTGGACTTTGTTCAGAATGAAAGGAAAATTATAAGGCGTGATAAAAGCCGCTAGTTTTGCATAACATTAAAGGCTTTATTTGGCATAGTTGGGATGATTATTTTTGCATGACAGTGAAGGCTTTATATAGCATAATTATAATGACGGGATTTATGCATAAATTTGTTTCATAACTTGGTGCCATTTTGAAGGTAATTTCAATATGCTGCTTAAGAAACCTCCTTCTGTATTGATAAAAAAAAAACTAACATAGTCGATTTTCACTAAATTCTCTTGAGAATTTTTTTCTTTTCAGTAAAATTGTTCACCATGAACAGAAACAGATGTTAATGATGTGGTGGTCTATAAAGTGGACCTAACTATAAAGTGAATGCATAAAAAACTTCAAATCAGGTTCACAGAGGTTCAGGCTAGTCACGATCGAAGTGTACGATCTCGCGCTGTCCTCATGGGAAACGATTTCTCTCCTGCTGGCCAAAGCTGGGCTTTTTTAGATAATTTCTTTATTCATATAGTCCAAATATTGATAGTACAGATCCGAATAAAGGATTTGCCCGTTAAGGAGCAGCTCATAATGGATGATTTCCTGCCAATCCCATCAAACACACGGCAAAACTTTCTGGAACGTCAATTTTGAGTAGGCCAGCGCTTGGGCCGGCCAGCTCCGATTCTATCGATTCGACGTTGTCGAAGAAGTCTCAATATATTTCTGAAATGAGATGATTTGTTACGATTATACAGCGACTCGCAGATGAAAATTCGATCCATGAGGGGTTTTTTTGCGTAAAAGCCATACATCGCCGAACTTGATAAATTCTGGAACGGGATCGACCAAACCATAATTGCGCATGATTGGCTGTTACAGTATCAAGACCATAAACAGAATTTCTGGCGTCTGGCATACGTTTTCGCCTCTATCGAATAAATATGGGGAATTATAAATATGGGGAATTAAGCATGGGGAATTATTAAAATATGGGGAATTATTTTCATTTTCTGGAGTCCATTTCGAGTCCAATAGCGTGAGAAGTTTTTTTTTTTTGTACGAAATCGTATTTTTCCATCGCGCTCATAGAAC